>JAPPVO010000014.1:16592253-16658589 GCA_030407325.1 Camellia japonica
AAGGTGCTACTCTGCGAACTGATATACGCACAGTCTGCTCGAGCGCAAGAAGTGATGCTCGAGTGTCAGACACAATAAGTTGTTCCGCTCGAGTGCAAGAAGTCTCGCTCGAGCGCAAAATACACACTCAAGTAGTTTTGCAGACAGCAGACCAACGCTCAAGCACAAGAAAGGCCGCTCGAGCTGAGACCGCTCGAGCGCAAGAAACACCACTCGAGCATAGAATACACACTCTCAGTAGTTTTGTAAGCCTACAAAAGTACTGAGAGTTCACAAAGCCCGCTAGAGCGCAAGAAGTGCCGCTCGAGCGAAAGAGTAAAATTCTGGGCAACAAAAGTTTGAAAACCAAGCAACCCACCTATTCCAAACGCAACCAATACAATCCAATAACCAAACCCAAGGAAGTATGAGGGGAATAAGACATGAACAACAATACGAAACCACGAAACCTGAGTCCAAGGTATAAAACGGTCTCGTAAAAACTAGAATCGCTATAATCTCCCCCTTCCTATGGAATTTCGTCCTCGAAATTTCAAATCAAGTGTTAAAACTATGTTTAAACCGACCAGAAGAAATATAATTAATCCATTCTATCACCATGACCCATTCTCTAATCACTTATTCTCATTAACTCGATACACAAGTTCCAACATTGAAAGCACAATTCACATTCTTCCAAAACATATACAATGTTTATATTAAATCCGTGTTTCCAAAACATATACAACATATACAATGTGTCCATATTCTTAAAACATATACAATGTTTTCATATTTCATTAACATAACAAAATTTCAATACATGATCAATCATCAACAAATAAGTCCGGGTACTTCTCACGCACCTCCAACCCACGTTCCCAAGTTGCTTCCTTAACCCCATAATGTTTCCACAATACTTTAACCAAGGGAATTGTCTTGTCTCACAAGACTTGGTCCCGACTGTCCAAGACTCTCACCGTCTCTCCTCATCTACCTCTAAGTCGGTCCAATCCAACACGTTCGATGAATTCGGCTCATACTTCTGAAGCATACTAATATGAAACACATCATCAACCTCGGAAATCTGAGCAGCAAGGCTAAACGATAAGCTACCTCTCAATCCGCTCAAGGATCTCAAAAAGCCCAATGAATCGAGGGGACAACTTCCCACTCTTTCCAAACCTCATCAAAACCCCTCCTAGGTGATATCTTCAAGAAGACATGGTCTCTGTAGACACCCCAATTTTGACCGCTCGTAAGACTTAGGCGCTTGATTCCGAGCACTCGATGATGACGATTACATTGAGTCAGTGGTTTAAATTCTCAATAAAAGAATCTGAGTTCGAGCTCTAAACAATTCCAACCTGCCATTCCCACTGTATTTCTACCCCGGAACTTTAGTATTGCACCTTGTATCAACTTGTATTGAACCTGAAAGTAAGAGATAGTGGAAATACATTGAAGTCCGGCCGACCTAAGTGATATCCGGCCGGAGATACAAACATCCGGTCAGACATCTTGACTTTTTAGATAGATTCAGCAGTGTTTTGCCAGCTGCACAATTCTGCAGATATTTTGATCAAACCTACTCGGGGCCTATAAATAACAGGGTTCAGACTGCTGTATGGAGGTTGAAAAACATATATAGAATTTGGTTAGAGTGATCAAATCAATATCAACTGAGATAGAAATATCAAGAGGTAGAAAAGATCAAAGCTATCATCCTTCTTGTTCTTCCACAAGCCTTGAAGCTCTCATATCATCCATATATACCATACAAGAGCTTGAACTTGAACTTGATTTGAGAATTGAAAATCATACTCAAACTTGAGGGTGCTTTGGAATCAAGTTTGATTTACAACAAGAACACATTTTCTACAAAAGGTAAAGCTTTCTTGCTTTTATTTCAATCTTTGTTCATCTTTTCTTGTGTTTTCATATTATTTTTGGACTATTTTAAGGGCTGAAATTTGTGATTCAAAGCTACCCAAAGGTGGAAGGATTAATCCCCCTTGCTTGAACCTTACTCCTAGCTTAAATCCTTGTGTTTCTCATTTGTTTTCGTCAACTTTTGCCACTGTTTTGGGGCTGATTTGGGACTGTTTTGAGGCTATTTTTTTTAACATCTAAACTATGTGATTTGAAGTTGTAAAAGTGGCGAGGGGTTAGCCACCCTTCCTCATACTTATACTAGCTTTAATCTCTCTATGATTGTGCACCTTCTATAGTTTAATTTCAGCACTATTGTATGTTATTTGGGGGCTGTTTAATTTACTTCAATAAGTTTGTTTTACATATTATGTTTTTGTTATATTAACCAATTAATCAACTTTGCATAACCACCTTTGTAACCTCCGTCCATTCTTCGATTATTTTGATTAAAAAGGTTGTGAAAATTAAGATTGTGGTTCATGTATAAGAAAGAAACTTTTCTCATGCTTAATGGTTTAATCTCTTAGAAGGTTCATTACCAAAGGCATAAAACTTTCTCATGCTTAATGGTTTAATCTCTCCGGAGGTTCATTACCAAAGGCATATAAACTTTCTTATACTAAAGTACAATCATTTATTTTTCAGTTCTTTTTATCACCAGTGTGTCTACTTTTAAAGGATTAATTGACCTTGGAAATCGCTAAGGAAAGTGTCATTATCACTCATTATCAAGTTTGGATTTCAAGTCATTATCGCTCACTATGGGTTTTTCTAAGTCATTATCACTCTTCTGAGTTTGACTAGTTCTTGTTGCGCATCTTGAGTTTGACTTGAAATCCCTAACTTGTAAATAAGTTTGACTCTTCCTTTGTAATTTCCTCCGAAGAAAATAAGGTTTATTTACTCGGGTTAAGTCGACACTTATTTTCCTTTATTGCATTTCGGACTTAGTGGATGTAAATATCACCGTGGACTTAATGGATTAAAGAAAAGGGAAGGTAATATAAAAGAGGCTAATAAAATTGAGCTTAAAATGAATCAACCAACATAAAGAACCAATATGATTGATTGAATTCGGTCGGACATTATACGAGTTTATTGTGTCAAGGCTTGCCTTCCATTAGTCCATAATGTTTTGATGAATCTTGAAGCGTCTTTACGGCCAGACGTTATGCCAGAGTCTATTATTGTGTCAAGGTGTGTCTTACATCAATTCATGATAATTTGATGAACCTTGAAGCGTCTCTACTTCCCTTCTTAAATTTGCTTCATGATAGGAGGGCGGGGTGGTCGTTATGCATTGCATTTATTGACCTTTGTCCTATCATGTCCAAAATCATCTTGCAAATCAACTTGCAACCATAGATGGTTTGGGAACCGAGTTCGCTCCTCTCTTGAGTATTTTTCATGATAGAGAAGAGTAGAAGAGACAAACATGGCTAGGAATACCCTGTTTGCATGTTTGCACTGTTTCACCTCAGGCACAAAAAATAGGTTTCCACAAAGAAAACAAGGCATGCTTGGATTTATTTGGGGCTCGACTAAGTCTTGTTTTGGGTCGGCAAGGCTCCAATAAATTGCAAACAATACACTTTTGGTCGAAAGCAATGATAAGGTGAAACAGAACAAATCTCAACAAGGCAAACAGAGTAATTCCCAAGGAGCATCGCGCAATCATTACATATTATTTGTTGTAATAAATTAGACAGCCCATTTTCATTATTCCATTCGGATTTGTAATATTTATTTATTCAGACACTTGGACATTCGAACCCTCCTTCGCGAGGACAAATATGTATAAGTTGTATGTCTTTCAACCCCCATTCTTTCTCCCTTTTATTTATCTTCTTATGATGGTTAGCATAGGGACATCATGTTTAATTTAGCATACTCATGTTTGCTTCCACTTGTATTGCATGCATAAAAGTTCGGCTCATCATATTATTCAAATGTCAAATTCAAACTCTTTACTTGAATACGTGCGCTATCACATGCTTTGCATTGACTCGCATGCCATGCTAGTAGCCGAGCTTATTAATTGCATATTGTATGTATTGCATTAGCCATAATACATAGTTAGGATCATGCATTTTTTTCTAACTAGTTCTTTTTTTTTTTTTTGCTTGGACTACGAGGTAAGTTTTTATGCTTTAGCATATTGCATAAGTGTGATTGCTATCGTATCAAACATACTACCATGAGGCTAATTGCTTAAATGATAAACTGTTTGAATGCCTGTGGATGAAGGCTATTCACTGACATTGGGATACTTTGATTAATATATATGAGATCACTTTTTCAAGTGATACATATGCAAAACACTTGTTTTCTAAAACAAACATGAAATCAAACGTTCCAACTGTCCGTGAAATTAGTCTATACTTGTATGTGTAGACACTCCATTTTTGACTGCCCTTAAGACTTGGGCGCCACTATTGTTTACTTGGTGATGAAAGTTGTGCAGTGCAAAGGTTCAATTTCTTCAGCAAGAGGAGTTTCAAATCCCAACCTCACACCCCATTTTTGGACCAAAACTGTTTTGACTAAAATGATTTTAGACTTTAAAACCCTCTCTTTAAAAATAGTTTTTGAAAAAGTTCCTATAATGTTCCGAGGCTGGCATTTCATTAAATGTTGCGCTTTTCGATAAACCAAGCAAGGACAAAGTGGAAATGAATGGAAGAGAGGTAAACTCTTTAGAAAATCTTTCAAAACACCTTATTTAGGGGTTTGGGGTTGAAGAAAAGAGGAGCAGAGGTAAGAAAACTAGCTGAGAAGAAGTTAGGCATGAATCCGGGTAGGATCGAAACTGAGCAGTCTTCACTAAAAGAGGCATATCTTCTTGCACACTTGGAATTTTGATGTGAGGCTGCCACAATTGGAAATAAGACTTCCAGGGCTTCAATATAGGCTTAATAATGACCTGCAAACGAGTCCAGATGAAGGAGATATGCCCATTTCAAGTTGGGCCCAAAAAGAAGATTTTTCTGGCCAACTAGAGGTGGAGGTTACTGGCCATGGATGGGATTTTCTGGCCATGTGCCGACCATGAGTGGCCTTTGCCGGCCACCTGTCGCCTAGGAGTGATCCTTGCCGGCCAAGAATGGACCTGTGCCGGCCATAAATGATCCCTTGCCGGCTATTGGTGCAAAAAGTCAAATTTCTGCAGATATTTGTCTTCCAGTTGTCCATTTTGGGATATTTTTGACCTGAGCTCTTGTTTTTCTATATATAGAGGGCCTTCTCTATTGTTTTATAGGTTAGAACATTTGAGGAGTGAAATATTTTGGGAGTCTCTCTCTATATTTCTCTCTCTCTTGAACCTTTGTGCATACAAGTAGAGATACACTTCTCCTTTGCCTATACATCCTCGACCAAAGTTGGTTATCTTTGGGCTAAGATTCCTTGGGACCTTCTTTGAGCTTAGAAGGTGATTTTAGCTTGATTTGGTGCCTCATTTGTGCCTAAAGTGTCCTTGGCTTCAAGAGGTATAACCTTTACCCTTTAAGTTTGTTTTTTCATACTTGTTTTTGCCATCTTTTTGTATTGTTTTTGGCCTGGTTTTCAACTACAAAAACCTCTATTTTTTAGGCTTAAGAATGGTGGTTTGAGGCTATTTTGAGTTTGGGGGGTGGTCCACCCTTCTTGTCTCTTTGCTTGTGAAGCTTTTATGCCATCTTTTCATCGCTTTCAAACCAACTCTTTTGGCCTTTTAACCACTGAAATTCAAAGGTTTTTAAGTGGTAAAAACTTTGTTTTGAGGTCCAAAATTGGAGGGGTTAGCCTCCCCTCTGTGTGTCTAGCTTTCATGCCTAGTTAGCTTCATATGTTAGCATGTTTTTGTAGCTTAACTTAGCTTATTTCCAGCATGTTTTTGCCTCTGATTTGGGCTACTTTAGCTCTATTTTGGACTGTTTGTGTTGTATGAGCAGTCTTTTGCATGGTTATAGTATAACCCCATGTTTTAGCTTACTGTCTTAGCTAGTTTTGTCTTCATTCTAGCATGTCTTTCAATTGATTTTGGGCTATAAAAACTCTATGTTTTTGGGCTGAAGCTTGGGTCCTGAGGCCATTAAAGGTTGAGGGGTTGATAGCCCTTCTTTGTACGTTGTTTCGGAGGCATTTGCCCTTGTTTTCCCACCCTTGCATCATCTTTTTCAGAGGTTTTAAACACTGATTTTCAGAGCTAATTCAGTGGCTAAAAACATGTTTTGAAGTCCAAATTTGGAGGGGTTAGCCTCCCCTCCTTGTGTCTTGTTTACTAGTCTAGCATGCTTCATGTTTTAGCCTATTATTCTAGCTTGTGTTAGCTTAATTTTAGAATGTTTTAAGCCATATTTTGGGCTGTTTTGCATCTGTTTTGGGCTGGTTGTTGCTTTTGAGCTTTCTATTGCATAGCTATGGTGTAATTTCCTTCACTAGCTTAGTGTTTCTAGGCATTGAGCATCATTCATATGGCTTCGTTGCATGTTTTAATGCTTTTTCATGCCTAATTCCAGCACTTAAATATATGCAACCTCCCTCATTTCTTCACCTTTTCATTTGCTTTGAGGGTTGGTTAGCCTTAGGGTTGTGTTTAAGCTTGAGATTGAGGTTTGTGCTTAATGGTTTCAATCCTTCTACTAATCAACGGTATGACCTCTCTCTTGCCTTAAACCATCCCTTGGATGACACCTCTTCCATTAGAGGACACTCACTTTTGGACTAATCAATTAAAGAATGGATTGGTAAGCTAAAATGAGTAAACAAAATTGGACAAGTAAAAGAGGCAAGATAAAGCATCTTTCGTGTTGCATTGCAAGTGTTCGAATCGGATGTTAATTCAAACACAAGGCAAATGGGACATTTCATACTCAAAAGTGATGAAATGTGTCATTTTCCTTGGTCTCCATTGCCCTTGATCATGCACAATAGGGTTGTGGTCCTTTGAGTCGTATTTGTGCATTTATTGAAATTGTACAACTTGGATCTTTGGCCATCATGCAATAAAATGCTTGGTTGGTAGTTTTGGATCCAAGTGTGCCACTCCTTTGAGGTTTTGAGATGATAAGGAGGGGTACAGTACAGACATACCCCTGGAAAGACCTTCATTTTGCTCTGTTTGTGTTCTGTTGCAGTGTAAAGACACAGAGCATCAGTGGCCGGCAAGGTCTCATCCATGGCTGGCAGTGCCTCATTTTTGGCCAGCAAGGCATCCTTTTGGCCAGCAAGGGGCCGGCAGCAACCTCCTATGGCCAGCAGGCCACTGGTGCAATCCTTAACAAGGTTTTGGTAAGGTGAAGTAGAAAGATTCTAAAGTATAGTCAACCCTGCAAACAGAGCATCTCAAGAGCAAAACGGTGGCTTTTCGAGGCGAAAACCGAGTGCATCCATCCTCCACTTCCCAAAGCAGAGCTGAGGTAGTGTAGTTTAAATATTTTGCATGCTTAGTTAGTGTACATTCGTTTTAATTAATTAGTTGGCTAATTAGTTAAGTGTTGTATTAATTAGTAATTAGTTTACTAGTTATTCATTTGATTTGTAATAACTAGTCTAATTAGTTTAAATTAGATTAGTTAGCCTAGCTTAGCTTAGCTCTTATTTATTCGGACCCTCCTTCGCGAGGATACAATGTTGTAATAAGTGTGCGTGTGTGTGTGCATGTCTTCCAACCCCATGTCTTTCTCCCTTTTACTTAACCGCTTTTGATGGTTAGATTAGGGACATTTTCAATTAGCATACCTTATGTTTGCATGTTTGCATCCATTCATTTATCTTGCATGCACCAAGGCTCGGCGCATCATTCAAACTGCATTGCAATTTCAATATTTCTTTGAATAAGTGTTTAAAAGCATGTTGTTCAAGTTGCTTCGTATGCCATATTAGTAGCCAAGCCTATTAATTTCATATTGCATGTGTTGTATTAGGCATCTTAATATAGTTAGGATCATGAATTTTTCTAACTAGTTTTTGTTTTGGCTTAGAGTACTCGGTGAGTTTTATGCTTTAGCATACTTGCATGAGTGTGATTGCCATGTTGTCATGATTTTCATGCTTGCCATGAAGCTATGTGCTTACTTGCTAAACTGCATGAATGCCTGTGGATGAAGGCTTGTTGTTTGAATTGGAACGATTCAACGAATGTGTGTTTTAAGCCCACTTTGTTGTAGCAAAATCCTGTTTTAAGCCCACTGTGTTTTGTGGCAAATCCGCATCTTTTAAGCCCACTTGAGGATGGCAAATTCAAACCATTTTCTCAAAACAAACATGAGTTGAATTTGTTCCAATTCTTGCGATCAAGTCTATACTTGTATGCATGCGCATCACATAGTAAAGTTAGTTAATAATTAGAACAAGAACACGTAATGTTTATAAAAGAACATATCATGATTAGTAGAGGCTGATCTTTAATCGGGCGAGCGGGGGTGCTCATTTCAAGACCTTCCCCTCTTGTACCCAAGTTCCCAAGCCAAGGCAACTTTGGTAATGACGGACACATGGCCTTTGGCACGAGTCAGGGTTTCCTAAATTTTCTCAAAAATTAAATATTTAGGTGGCGACTCTGTGTCTGGCAAAGCAGTCCAATTTTGACATTATTTGATTTAAAATCGATTTTTCAAAAAGGTTTGCCGGATTTGGACTCGTTGGTGTTTATCAGTTTCACATTGCACTTGTGAGACTAGATTCAGAACTGCGGGAGTCCGAACTGTGGGGCCTTCTTTTCAAACCCTTTTCCGAAAGGTACGGGGGAGTGAGAAAAAGGCGAGCCCACAGTTTCTGGCGACTCTGCTGGGGACTTAGAGAACTTGACTCGAACTCATGATATGTTGTTTTATCTACACTTATGTGTTTTTTTGCATTGCATTTGCATCGGTGTGCCTAAGTCACAGTGTTTGCCATCTGCTATTCCTAAACGGTTTACCGGAGGCTTGCTTGGAAAAGCTTGCCAAAAGGTTGACCCGTTGCGGGCTCTACCACGATGGGAGCACAACCCTTGGATCTGGACTACTGCTGTACCATTTAATCCACCTTTCACTTCTCGGTGTTAGGTGTGAGAGGTATATTAGGTAGTCTTGCTGAGGTACCCTTTTTGACCAATCGACCTAGTTGCATATCGAAAGCCATAGAGACTGTTCCAAACTAGGACAGGTTGCTTACCTGAATGCAAATTTGTGTGAAGCCACTTGTTGTGCATAGTGAAACCCTAGCTCCTGACAAAATTAGAACAAGGTAACCTTATCCCCTCATAGGGGTGTTTTGGCTCTCAATTAACTGGTATGTGCTTTACAGTGAAACTGTACAGCGATGTGCATATCAGTTGCCAAGTTGGTATTTGTTTTGGGGCAGAATTCCGTAAAGAGCACAGTCATTCAGCTATGATCATATCCATTCTAGTGAAATTGGGCTGAGATGTTGTCTGTTTTCTCTTTTGCAAGGTAGTCCTAGAACCATAGCTTCAGAAGGCTCCAATATCTCCCGAGTACTCTGGACTTGTATCGATAGACTTTGTTAGGTCGGAATTGGTTCAAAAGCAACCTGTGTTTACGTCAACCCCACCGGTTACAAGACGAAGGAGGTTCAGGTAGAATTCACCAGTGCAGTTTCTACAGCAATCACCCCTCAGTTCACCCGGGTCTAGTCTGGTCTGGGAACTGTTGTCTGCATTCAGCTCAGCACGAGATCAATCACCCATTCCCATGGCTCAGTATCCCCCAGCCAGTGTGGAAGAACAGATACAGCACCTGCAACAGACAATCGAGGCACTACAACAAGACGTAGTCCGTCAGGCTGAAGTCAAGGCTCGTCAGGCTGAAGTGATAACCCGGCTACAACAACAACAGCCACAGCCAGCCGCGGCTTCTGTATCTCATGCACCTCTCACGGGTAACCCGACACCCGGAGCCACTGCCCATACTGCTAATGTCCAAGAGACTCAGGGTAATCCGATGAAGCCAATCCCAGAGCAAGCCTTTAAAGCTTCTGTCTATTAAGCCGAAGCTTCGTTTGAATTTGAAGTTGACCCAACTGCACTTAAGGTCAATAAACTGGAGAAGTTATTCAAACGAGCACAAGGAGTGAACTCCATCCCGAATTTGGAGGACGAGTATACTGAATCTACAGTTACCTTACTGGAGCGGTTTAAAATGCCGCATATCGACTGCTTCGATGGCTCTGGAAACCCAATGGTGCACCTCCACCTGTTTTCTGATATCTTGAGGCCAATGGGTCTGACCCCAGCCCAGAAGTTGTCTCTCTTCGGCCGAACCATGTCTGGGATAGCCACAATCTGGTATGCGAAATTGGAGGACTCTGTGAAACAGAACTGGGAAGAGATAGCTGAGGCCTTTATTGCTCAATACTCCTACAACACACAGATCGAGGTCACAACTCGTGATCTCGAAGTCACCCGCCAAAAGCCAAAGGAGGGTTTCTCAGAGTTCGTGACGAGATGGAGAGCAAAGGCCTCGATGGTGACTACAAGGCCTTCCGACAAAGATCATATCAAGATGATTGTTCGGAATCTGCATGGCAAGTTACTGCAGAGGATGATCGTTCTACCTCTGTTTACCTTTCCAGACCTTCATGAAATGGGGGTTCAAATCGAGGATGCCATCAGACAAGGGATCTTTGTGGAAGATAATGAGCCTTTGAAGAAGAATGTTGTTCGCAATTCCAATGCTACTACTGACAGTAGCACAACTGCGGAATGCTCAAAAGTAAATACTGTCACCACTCCCCTTAATGGCCAAAAACCAACCACTTCAAATCGACCCCAAGCCTGAAATTTCCATCCTCTTTACATGAGTCTCTCTCAAACCTTGAAAATGCTGCAAGAAAAAGGTACCTAGAACTCCTAGAACCCGAACCCCTTCCAGATCCTCTTCCACCAAGATATGACCCAACTAAATACTGTGCCTATCATGAACAACATAGTCATAATACGAACCGTTGCATCTGCCTCTGTCATAAGATTCAGGATCTTATTGACGAAGAGATCATAGCTCCACCAAAAGGACCTCAGGCCACCACTGACCCGTCACCTCCATATCTCAATCTAATCCATACACTGCCATCTACCTACAACCCCAGCATATACATCACCCCAGTCCATTTGCCCAAGCCTGAGGTGTTCATTCGAGAAAGCACAGATTTATGCATGATGGATGCACTTGAACCCCAATCATCTCAAACCTATGAACCCACTATTTCTGAGCTAATGAGCATGATTGAAAATTTGCAGAGAACAGTGGCAGATTTAGCCTTTGGGGTTTTGGCTCCATCATTGACCACATCACATGCTAGAAATTTCACGCCAAAAGGCTCCCCAATCTTAGGGCGAGCTGCAATTGAAAATGGCCAACCTAAAGCTATCTCAGGTCTGGGCAATGACATGTTGACAACAACTGGGCTCCGCTCTAAAAGGTGCAGGGCGCGAGAAAAGGCGAGCCCACAGTATGTTAAAGATAAGATGAGAACATATACTGTACATAAGAATCACATCATGATTAGTAAAGGCCGATCTTTGATCAGGTGAGTGGGGTGCTCATTATTGACCTTCCCCTCTCATACCTAAGTTCCCGAACCAAAACGCTTTGGTAATGACAGACTAATGGCCTTTGGCATGAGTCACTGGTTTCCTAAATTTCCCAAAATAAATATTTAGGTGGCGACTCTGAAATCTGGCAAAGCAATCCATTTTTGGCATTTGATTCAAACATCGATTTTCCAAAAACAAATTGCCGGATTTGGACTCTTTTTGTGTTTCCACTGTTTCACATTACACTTGTGAATCAGATTCAGAACCAACATAAGTAGAGTCCGAACTGTAAGGGCTATTCATTCTTCCGAAAGGGGAAGCGAAAATCCGAGCTACAGTCTCCCACCTCAAAAGACAAGGGTCTCCTCCTACGGTTGCATAACTTTTCTAGCGACTCCAGGCAGTAGCCAACCTCTTACGAATAAGTGCAACTTTCTCCATCATTTCTCGGACTAACTCTGGACCCAACATAGGTGCATCACCCACCTTGGCCCAACACATAGGGGATCTACACGGTCGACCATACAAGGCCTCAAACAGTGCCATGCCAATACTCGATTGGAAGCTATTGTTATAGGCAAACTCCACTAAGGGCAAGTGTCTCTCCTACGACCCCTTAAAGTCAAGAACACAACCCCAAAGCATATCCTCAAGGATCTGAATAGTACGCTTGGACTACCCGTCAGTCTGAGGATGATATGCAGTACTAAAAGTCAATCTCGTGCCCAAGGTACTCTGTAGGCTCTGCCACAACCGAACCGTAAAACGCGGATCTCTATCCGAAACAATTGTTACAGGGACCCCTTGCAATCTCACTATGTCCCTAATATAAAGGTCAGCAAGGTAATCTACCAAGTCACTCACGCATATAGGTATGAAGTGCGCCGACTTGGTCAACCGGTCAACTGCCATCCAAATGGCATCACTACCCCGTTAAGTCTTTGGAAGGCCCACAAAAAAATCCATCGTGACATGCTCCCATTTCCATTCGGCTATAGGCAAGGATTGCAACAAACCCGTTGGCCTCTAATGTTCAGCTTTCACTTATTGACAAGTAAGACACCTCGATACAAACACAACCACATCCTTCTTCATTTCCCTCCACCAAAACTGGCGACTAAGGTCGTGATACATCTTTGTGCCTCCCGGATGCACCGCAAGGCGTGAATGGTGAAATTCTCGGAGTACTTCCTCTCGGCAAGACTCCGGCACGAAAAGACGGTCACGGTATCTAACACTCGAATCGGGATATACATTCAAACCTTTCTCCACCTTCTTACTACAGATCTTCTCTCGGAAGGATTCCACTCCAAGGTCACCCCTCTGTGCTTCTATCACTCGGTTCACAAGTGTAGGTTGTGCAACTACCAAAAACAAGGCTATAAATTCCATGGACTCGCCAAGATGCAAGTCAAACTCACCAAGAGCAGCCAATATTTCCTATTTCCGGATGGTAATACTAGCCACACTACCAATGGATTTTCTACTTAAAGCGTCAACCATAACATTGGCCTTCCCCGGATGATAATGCAACTCAAAGTCATAATCCTCTATGAACTCCATCCACCTCATCTACCTCAAATTCAAGTCTTTCTGTGTAAACAGATATTTCAGACTCTTGTGATCAGAAAACACTTCAACCTTCTCACCATACAGATAATGCTTCCAAATCTTTAAGGCAAAGATCACCGCTGCCAACTCTAGGTCATGAGTAGGGTAGTTCCTCTCATGTGTTTTCAACTACCGCCAGCCATAGGCTACTACCTTCCCCTCTTGCATCAAAACACAACCCAAACTTTTCCGTGACACATCACAATACACCGAATAGCCAAATCCCTCTCCAGAATAATCAAAACTGGAGCAATGGTAAGTCTAACCTTAAGCTCTTGAAAAGCCTTCTCACAGGTCTCACTCCACACAAATTTTATCTCTTTCCTTGTCAATCTAGTCAACGAATAGGCTAGCCTAGAGAAATCCTTCACAAACCGACGGTAATACCCGGCCAACCCCAAGAAACTACGCATCTCAAAAGCGTTCTTAGGTTGTTCCCAATCTTGCACTGCTTCTATCTTGGATGAATCTACGGTCACCCCTTCCCCGAATACCACATGGCCTAAGAGCTTAATTTCCCTCAGCCAGAATTCACATTTCCTAAACTTAGCATATAGTTTGTGGGCTCTAAGCAACTCAAGCACCACTCACAAGTGTTCCTCGTGCTCCTCCTCAGAGGGTGAGTAAATCAAGATGTCGTCTACAAAGACGACCACAAAATGGTCCAAGAACTCACGGAAGATCCGATTCATCAAATCCATAAACACAGCTGGTGCATTGGTTAGCCCAAAGGGCATCACTAGAAACTCATAATGGCCATACTGCGTACGAATTGTCGTCTTCTGGATATCCTCCTCCCTTACTCTCAACTGGTGATAACCCGATCTCAAATCTATCTTAGAGAAACAACAAGACCCATTTAACTGATCAAACAAATTGTCTATACGAGGTATTTGGTACTTGTTCTTAACAGTTACCTAGTTCAACTTCCAATAATCTATACAAAGTCACAACACACCATCTTTCTTTTTGGCAAAAAGAGCTGATGCTCCCTAATGTGAAGTACTACGGCGGATAAAACCCTTATCTAACAATTCTTGGAGCTGAATCTTCAACTCACTCAACTCGGTAGGTGCAAATCTATACGGTGCCATAGAAATCGGTGCCGTACCAGGCACTAAATCAATAGAGAACTCGATCTCTCAATGAGGTGGTAAACTAGTAAGATCCTTGGGAAAAATGTCCTGGTATTCACAAACCACCCTTGGCAACTCAACTCAGACTTCATCACACTCCTTACTCAAGAAGTTGGCAAGAAGGCAACTAAGTTCACTTCGCCCACGCAGATCATACACCGGTGATAAGACTCCATCAACCCAGTCCCTCAAGAAATAAAAGCAATCACCGCTCAAGGTACATACAGTAACCCTCTTATGGTAGCAATCTATGACATCCCGATATGATGACAACCAGTCCATACCCAAAATAACATCAAAACTAGACATGTCAATTAACATAAATGCAAAAGGAAGTCGGCAACCGGTAACCTCTATGTCACAATCCCGACACCCTTGCTTCAAAATAATCTCACCACCAATAGGTGACTCTACACAGATAGGAGATGCTAATCGAGCCAACTCTAACCCCAAAACCGATGCAAATGTAGACGAGATAAATGAATGGGATGCACCCGTATCAATTAACACATTAGCAACTGAATTGCAAAACAAAAAGGTACATTTCACTACTGAAGGAGCCGGTACAAGATCTGGCGCGGTAACAACATACATACACCCTATAGCTCTTTGCTCAACCAGCTCACCCTTGGAGCATAAGCCTGATGCACTGACTGAGCCGAAGAGGCTTCCTGATTGGCCCTTGAGGCTTGTGCTAATTGGGCCGGTTGGTGGCTTTGTGCCTACCTCGAACTAGACGCACCAGGTGTACAGTTCAACTGAGGGCAAAACCCATATGTCCCGCCTGCCCACACTGATAACAAGTGAGCAGCTGGCCTCTCCCTTGACTCTGGATCTGAGAAGAAGTCGAAGAAAATGCAGACCATTGCCCTTCTCCTCTTTGCGGCAAGCTAAAGACTTGTGGCCTAACTTGACCACACTTGAAACAAGGGACACCTCTCCTAGAACCCGAACTCGGTACTGGAAAAGTGGACCTCGATTGAGCTCCTTGGGACTATTGTGGATTAGAACCCCTCTACTTCTTACTGTCCCCTTGCATATCCTGACTCCACCTGGAGCCCCTCATCCTCTCCTCCTCCATCTGCATTACGGTCTCTAGATGAACCGCCGCCTCCACAAGGCATCCATAGTCTCTAATCATTGAGCCAAACACCTTAAATATGAACCCGATCCTCAATCTCTTCTCGAGCTCTAAATAACGGAGCTCCTTAGTCGCCACGAGTTATGGTGCAAACCTCGACAAGCTAGTAAATGTGGCCTCAAACTCGGCCACTGGAGTGTTCAACTGCACAAGCTTGGAGAACTGACCTCTCAACTTCTCCCTAACAGTGGGAGGCAAAAACTTATCCTGGAATGTGCTGACAAAAGCCTACCAAGTCACACCAATACGCCCTTGCGTATACTTCTACCACTGACCAGCATCTCCTTTCAACTGGAAGGATGAAAAGGTCACACTCAACTGGTCGTCCTCGATGCCAAGCATTTTAAATGTTTTTACTATTTGTTCTAGCCACTTGTCTGCTTTCAGTGGCTCCTTGGGATCACCCAAAAATTTATTCAGACTCGACCGAAAAAACTCTCGTTTCAAGAAAGACGGCCCTGCCTCAGCCACTTGGGCTTGGACTTGATTCTCAGCCCTGAGAATGTCCATAAACTCCCACAATGCTCCTGCCATTTCACAGGCTAAGGCGCCCATAGCCTGCTGACCTACTGGTTTGGCCACATTGTCCTGACTAACCCCTTCTTCTTGTGCCGGAATATCATCCGTTAATGGCACCTCATGCCTCCTAGGCCTACCACGCCTACCACCACCACGTCCACGTCCTGACATCCTAATAAAGGTAACACAAAGGATTAGCACATTTACAAATGTGCCAAAGCTAACTCACTCGCGTCCTAAAGCGTAGACAACAGTAATTCCCTCCATATAAGCACGTCGTCACATAAACACATACGAATTTCATTTCCGGATAATGATCGTCCCGCGACGTTACTATAGTTCCAATTAGAAACAGCAGTGATCAAGTGCTCTTCTAGTAGAACTTCTAGAAACCCGTAGACTCAATCAACATCCTAGAAACTAAATCATATACCCATATAACTACATAAGCATGTTATCATGTAAGCACATCGTACATACTAAAGTCTCAATCAAGCGAGACAAACTCATTGTGGCAATAACCACTTCCCATATACCCAAAGTATTCAAACCCGGTACGCTCTGATACCAAGTTGTAACACCCTGAAAATAATTACAATAATCCAACTCCATATAACTAATACAAGCGACATAATCGAAATGATAAGCTTTCATTAATTAGAATTTATATACAAAAAGGTGATAAAAAATGAAAGCTAAACAAATGCTCATATGCCCTAAAGGCTTACATCTTTCCAAGCCAAGGCTTGGGTACATCAAAAATGAGTCATAAGCTCAATACAAATAAAGCCCTTGGCTATACAAAATAAATACAACAAAAGTGAAGCTCTTGCTCCAAATTCCTCTAAGCTGCTGTCTTGGCGGAGGCATATCACCAATACCTGAAAATAGTTTTTCCCAAATAGGATGAGCCAAGCCCAGTAGAAATAATCTAACACAATGTATGAATCTTAACAAAGGTATAAGTATGATATGCATATTCAATGCCCATGATTAAATCATTCATTACTCTTTTACAAAACCATACCATACCAAGCTTTATACCACAATTCATAAGCCATTCACCATTTCATTCAGACTACTAAACTAAGGGTACAACTCAGTGGATCTCTAACCAACACAACCATTGTACAATACTTCCATTTTGCCATTTTACAGAAATTTCATCCGCGGAAATCAGCACCCATGTATTCGCGCGGTTTTCGAGACTTTCACCTTGGACACACAGGCCAACTTAATTCAATGGAGTCCATCCCCTTTCTTCTCCCAAACATGGAGTGCATCCCCTTTCTCTTCATAAATGTCATACATTTACAATATATTGAAGACATAGTCAATTCAATAACAACGGATAAGAGATTAGTTTCAATTCACTTAATCCTCATGCAATTTCTACAACAATCATAGCTATCCTCCACTAATAGCCCAAAACAGATATTTCAAAACATATATACAATCTCCAAGACAGATAAACTATCCAAATTTCCATAGGTGATAGGCATTACATATCTAACTCCACCATTTATATAAACGTTCATCCAATTTCATATTCCCAATATCAATTTTATTTATTTATACAAAACAACTATTTGAGACATTTTAGGGCAAAATTCTCTTTTTTTTCCCAAAATCCACCCTAGGTATCAAAATCAACAAATTTATCACAACGTAATCTCACATCTACTCCCATAACCATTTTTAATACATGTATTTGAAAACCCATCTTTTGATTTTAAACCAAAAACCTAGGTTTGTCCAAAATCATCTCAAATTCTAATATTTTTTACACATAAACAAATAACTAAGTAAAACTCATAGAAGAGTAAAGAAGTCCCTACCTTAAGTTTAGAATATGAACAAAGCAAGGAAGAAACTTCAAAGATGCCGAAACCAAGTTTTGTTCGGACCAAAGCAAAACTCTTGAGACGCTCTACCTCTTTCCCAAAGACACTAGGGTAGAGAAACCAACGGAACTAGGTGAAAGTGTAGAGAGAGAGAGAGTTTTAGAGAGAGAGGCTCTAGATCTAGGGTTCTGAGAGAAAAAGATGTGAAGAAGTGATGTAGAAAGGTGCTGCTACGAACTGCTATACGCATAGTCCACTCAAGTGCATGAAATGATGCTCGAGCGTCAGACACAATAAGTTATTCCATTGAAGCGCAAGAAGTCTCGCTCGAGCGTAGAATACACACTTCCAGTAGTTTTGTAGATAGCAGATCAATGCTTGAGCGCAAGAATGAGCTGAGACCGCTCGAGCACAGAAAGCACCGCTCGAGCGTAGAATGCACTCTCCTCCTAGTAGTTTTGCAAGCCTGCAAAAGTACTGAGAGTTTACAAAGCCCGCTCGAGCACAAGAAGTATCGCTCGGGCAGAAGAGTAAAATTTTGGGCAACAAAAGTTTGAAAACCACGCAACCTACCTGTTCCAAATGTAACCAATACAATCCAATTACCAAACCTGAGGAAGTATGAGGGGAATAAGACATGAACAACACTATGAAACCACAAAATTCGAGTCTAAGGTACAAAAGGGTCGAGTAAAAATCAGAATCGCTATATGTTCTGTTGATTTGTCTCTAGGGTCGACACCAGTCTGGGTGGTGTCGACACTTGTCTTGCTGCTAATTCTTGGAATTGCTACTGAAATATAGGGTCGACACCATGGGTTCCTAGTAGGAATGGCAACGGGCCGAGGCGAGGCCGGGGATAACACTCCCGGTCCCCGAAGATAAAAAAAACCCCCGTCTCCGGCCCCGATCCCCGGTAGGTAACCCATCACCTCTCCCGTCTCCGCCCCTAATAGGGATCGGGTTTCCCCAACCCCGAAAAATCCCCGACAGATCTGTTCAACACACACGCAAGAACAACAACAAAAAAAAAATTAATCTGTAATGGACAGATTTGTTCATCTACAACAGATCTACAATAACAGATTTGTTCATCAACAACAGATTTGTGTATATGGACAGATTTGTTCATTAACAACAATCATCAAAAAATGTAATCTATATATGACACAATCATCAACAACTTAAAAAAAAAAAACATTTGTTCATCAACAATAACAGATTTGTTCATTATATACAAATACACACACACACACACACACATATATATATATAGAGAGAGTTGTTCAGATCGGTGGCTTGACAGTTCACGGACCACGATCTGTTAGATCGGTGGCTTGACGGTTCAGATCGGTGGCTTCATGGTGATGGATCTGGATGATGATGATGAAGAGAGAGAGTAAGAGGGAGGGAGATGAGAGACACCGTGACTTTGAGAGTTAGTGAGGGGAAGAGAGAGAGAGAGAGAGTAAGAGGAAGGGAGATGAGAGACCCAGTGAGTGTGAGATGAGGGTTTGGTGAAATTTAAGTGAGTAAGTGAGGGAGAGAGAGGAAGAGAGAGTATAAGGGGAGGGAGATGAGAGACGCATAAGTGAGTGTGAGAGGAGGGTTTGGTTTATATATATATATATAGAGGGGTAAAATGGTAATTTCACTTCGGGGACTAACGGGGACGGGGACAGGCCGGGTACGGGGCTGGGACACTTATCCCCGTCCCCGGTCCAAAACTGATCGGGGATTGATTTTTAAATACCATCCCCGTTCCGTTGGGGATATTTTTCGAGAAAAAATCGCTCAAATCGGGATCGGGGGGCCGAGTTCAAATTGTCATCCCTAGTTCCTAGGGTCGAACCTTCCTTTGCTGTTTTGTTTTGGGTTGTCTATTGAAAAATAGGGTGGACACCACGGTTTCCCAGGGTCGACCCTTGTCTGCAGCCAATATTTGCGTCTTAGTATTTTTCTTCTTGAGGGTCGACACCACTGTCACCAGGGTCGACCCCTATGAGTTATTTCCAGATTTTTGGATTGTCTTGGGCCCTACTTTTTGGGGATTTTGACTTGTTCTTTTCATTTAACCTTAGGGCTATTATTCTATTAGTACCTAGCCACTATAAATAGGCTCTAAAACACTTTCCTCTCATTACTTTTCCTTCTCTTTTCCTCTCTACACCGTGGTTAGTCTTCTCTCTCTCTCTCTCTCTCTCTCTCTCTCTCTCTCTCTCTAAACTCTACTTTTTCCATTTAGATCTTGAAATTTACTAACCTAGAGGCATCTTTTCACCTTGATCCTTTGAGATATATTGTAAATCTCATCAAGAGCCTTCTTTTGTTTAGAACAAAGTTGGGTTTCGGTGTCGTTGAAGTTTCTTCACTCTTTCTCTTCCACCCTTCTAAGCTTGAGGTAGAGATTCTTCGCACCTTCTTATGGGTTTTAACTTAGTTATATGCTATTTCTAAAACAATATTGTGGTTTGGGGATTTTTGAACAAAAATCTAGGGTGTTGGGTTTTGAAATCAAAAGAGGGGTTTTCAAATGGAATCATGGGAAAGGTTGTGGAGATGAGACGGTGGTTATTATATGTCGAAATAATGGGCTTTTTCACTCGAAAGTGATTTTGAAAGAAAATGAGATTTTTTTCCAAAACTATGAGTTTTGACTTGTGTTGGAAAACATTGAAAGATGATGTTGATTTTGTAAGATTTGGAAAGAATGTGGATATTAACGAGGATGGTAGAGTTGGATATGTATTATCACTCACATATTTGAAAAGTTTATCTTTATGGAATTTATTTATCCGTTTAGAGATATCTATTTGGGCTATCGGTGGAGGATAGTTATGATTGTTGTAGATATTGCATGAGAACTAAGAGAATTGAAACAGTTTTCTCATCCATTTGCATTAGGCATTGTTACATATTATCACATTGAAAATGTATATTGTTTTGAGGAAAATGGTGAATATTTGGTGAATGTGGGTAGGGGGTGTGGTTACAATGTTAAGTTGGCCTATGTATCCTTGGTGAAAGACCAGAAACTGGCGCGAATAGGTGTTGAGCCTTCTGGTTAATACCGGCAAAAATGACAAAAAAGTGGTGCTTGTATAGCCTGCTAGTAGACACGTACCTAGAAATTCACAGAGTTGTATTCACAGTCTTGTTTTCTATTGGAAATGAAATGTTTTATGAATTTGTAATATAAACCTGGCATTACATGGTTTTGAAAGAGATATAAAATGTTTTGGCACAAGCATTGCATATGCATTCACCTTATAACTCTGTTAACATTCATATATTATGTTGAATTATTTTTATTGGACTTTGGCTCACTCTATATGGGAAAAACATTTCAGGTGCTGACGATATGCCTCCGCCAAGGCAATAGCTTGGGAGAACTTGAAGCAAGAGCTTCATTTTGTTCATTTGTGTATTTGTTTTTGTACAAGCCTAGGGCTTAATTTATATGGAGTTTAAACTCACTTTTGTTGTAACCAAGCCTTGTTTTGGAAAGCTGTAAGCCTATAGGGCATTTCTTAATTGTTTAACTTGTTTTCATATCTTTAACAATGTAACACATGCCATAGATTCAAAGTTAGGGCTTATGAATGTATAACTACATGTGTTATCTTTTGTATTTTGAGATCATGTGCATTGGAAGGGACAGTATATTCAGAATTGTATGTTTATTTATTAATGTCGTGGATGGTTTTACTTTGATTATTTCGGGGCGTTACAAATTTTATGTTTGGACAAAATTGGAATTAAAAAAAAAATAGAAGTAGGGGATCCCTAAGAAAATAGGTATGTGCTAATAACAGTCCTAAAAAAAATTTAAGTTCCAAACAAAACAAGGAAAATTACAATGATCTCCCTAAGAGAATTAGAAATAATATAGCAAGTTTTATATTTTTGGTATAATTACACCGACTTCCATTTGAATTTGGGTAAAGAGATCGAAATAATGCAGACGATATAAAGACAAAAAGATAAATAAAATAAAATTTATATTTAGTGCAAAAGATATGACAATACTATTTTTATTTTATTTATATGATTAACGTATTATTGACAAAACAAGAAACTATGAATTAAAATTAAGCTGTAAGCCTATAGGGCATTTCTTAATTGTTTAACTTGTTTTCATATCTTTAACAATGTAACACATGCCATAGATTCAAAGTTAGGGCTTATGAATATATAACTACATGTATTATCTTTTGTATTTTGAGATCATATGCAATGGAAGGGACAGTATATTCAAAATTGTATGTTTATTTATTAATGTCGTGGATGGTTTTACTTTGATTATTTCGGGGCGTTACAAATTTTATGTTTGGACAAAATTGGAATTAAAAAAAATAGGAGTAGGGGGTCCCCAAGAAAATAGGTATGTGCTAATAAGAGTCCTAAAAAAATTTAAGTTCCAAACAAAACAGGGTAAATTGCATTGATCTCCCTGAGAGAATTAGAAATATATAGCAAGTTTTGTATTTTTGGTATAATTACACCGACTTCCATTTGAATTTGGGTAAAGAGATCGAAATAATGCAGACGGTATAAAGACAAAAAGATAAACAAAATAAAATTTATATTTAGTGCAAAAGATATGACAATACTATTTTTATTTAATTTATATGATTAACGTATTATTGACAAAAAAGAAACTATGAATTAAAATTTTAGAAGTGTCCAATATAATTATGTCAAATTTATATAATTTATCATATTATTTTCAAATGTCTCAAGAGATCCATATATTGACAATCGGCTAAAATAGTAAAAAATAAAAATAAAAAAAAGTTAATACAAAAACTCAATCCATTCTTTTTATTTTTTTATATATCTTTTCATAAGTTAAAAAATTATTTAAAAATTCAATTCCCAAATAAATTCTTACAAAAAAAAATATCTAATTTGAAGCAAAATTCGTGTATAACACGGGTAGAAAATTAGTACGGGCAAGTAGACCATAGGCATTATCATAGAAACGGAAAAAGTTTGCTACCATGACTTGTTAAGCGGTGGGTCAACATATAAAGAAGAATTAATAAATATTTAAAAAGATTAATTTGTGGTGTGCATCTGTGCATCATGCACGGTTGACTTATCTGATTTTTTGTGGGGTTTGGTTAAAAAAAATTGTCATTTTTAAAAAAAGGTACAATTTTTTGATTGGGTGGTAACTTATCATATCAACTTAAAATTCAATTTTTAATTTAGTAAAGTGTCAACAATGAGTGAAATCTTACATCATGCATCATTTGAAAGGTGTAAAATCCAAAAGTGATTTGGCCATTAAATTAATTAGATTGCCGACTAAGGTCTGTAAGAAAATTTTTAAAAAATTTAGTGTTGAAGGCCCTAACTTTTTAAAGACTTATTTAGATAGAGTCTCATTTTGATATTCAGTTTAAGACATTTAATAATCTTGAGCTGCTAGTGATAATATCATAAAATTTCTCAAATTAGTATTTACAAAAATAGGATAATTTTAACAAGTGTGAAATGATTTTTATCATGTGGTGGGTCAAACTCAAAAGAAAATAGTGATAAAAAAGTTTAAATTTTTTTTGTTTTTTGGAACAAAAAAAAGATGCTTTAAAGTGTTATCACAGATTCACGGCATCTGCGAATTCAATTCCCGAGATAACCGATTACTGATCTGATTTAATGCAACCCAAAAAAAGAGACTCATCACTGAAATAACAATGGACCTCACCCTCCAACCACGTCACACGACAGGGAACAAATGGAGTTAACACGGCCTGCCTATAAGCAAATTGTGCCCCCTTGGGAATCGAACCCATGCCATCTACGTGGTAGGCAAGTGCCTAATCCACGTTACCACCACCCCCGGTGGTGAGAAAAGTATAAATGTTATGTCTGTGCAAAGTGCAGTGGACCATATATAACTTAACCAAAAAAAAGGGCAGTGGACCATAGAAATTCTAGAGTTGGAAAAAAAAAATTAATGCCAAGACTTTTATAACTTTGTTCACACACTCTTTTTTGTGGTTGAATAATACACAAAATACAGTTAGTATAAAAATTTAAACTTCATATTTAAAGCAATGTAATGATTATCTTTCGCTCCGTTTATTTGAGAGAAAAATATTTTTAAATGAACATTTTTTCTACAGAAAATTCTTTTCAAAAAAATATTTTCTTTATATTTGGTGGTGGTGGTGGTCTTGGTGAAAAACTAAGGTGGAGGTAGAGGTGGTGGCATGATGGTGGGGCGGCTGCAGCGGTGAAGTGGCCGTGGTGATGGTGGTGTGGTGTGGTGGTGGAGGTGGAGTGTGGTGACAATGGTTAGACTTTAGTTCGGAAAACGTTTTCTGTCTTTTAAAAGTGAAAAATATTTTTTGCCTGTATAGGTTTGTTTTCTGTTGATCATGAAAAATATTTTCCGTTGACTTTCGTTTTTCATTGTACCAAATACCAAAAAATACAAAAAATATATATATTTTCTATCCAAATAAACAAAGCATAAAATGATAAATCTTTACTATTTTATACCAAAAAGTGTGTAATGAACCGAGTTGTTCATGAACAAGCTCGGCTCGGCTCGGCTCGTTTAGTAAACGAGCCGAGCTCGAGCTCGCACGAACTCGGCTCGTCAAGCTCGGCTCGTTTATCTATATTTAAATTATATAATAAATATATTATTTATATATTAAATAATATAAATAATATATAAATATATATAAATAATTGTATAAATACATTATTTATATATTAAATAATATAAATAATATTAAAAAAAATTTATCGAGCCGAGCTCGAGCTCAATAAACGAGCTCGATAAGTAAACGAGCCGAGCTCGAGCTCAGCAAAACTCGGCTCGGCTCGGTTCGTTTGCAGCCCTAGGTGGTGGCATGATGGTGGGGCGGCTACAGCGGTGAAGTGGTCATGGTGATGGTGGTGTGGTGGTGGAGGTGGAGTGTGGTGACAATGGTTAGACTTTAGTTCGAAAAACGTTTTCTACCTTTTAAAAGTGAAAAATATTTTTTGCCTATATAGGTTTGTTTTCTGTTGATCATGGAAAATATTTTCCGTTGACTTTCATTTTTCATTATACCAAATACTAAAAAATATAAAAATATATATATATTTTCTACCCAAATAAACGAAGCATAAAATGATAAATCTTTACTATTTTATACCAAAAAGTGTGTATTGTTCACATACTCATAGGGTGTGAACAAGTTCAAACTCTTGATAATGTGGTGGGTCAATTGGAATGTAACATGTCATTTTGTTTTAAGAGTAGTCCAGATTCATTAAAAGTGACTAAATCAACTATTTAAGATTGATTAAAATTTTGATTTGCGGTTCTATTTTTCATAATGTGTGGTCTATTTTGATTTTAAAATTTTTTACATCCATATAAATCAAATTGTCTAAAATATTATATTATATTATATTTAAATATTTTTGAATTTTAATTCTTTATACATTAGAAGGTAAGTGATTAATAATATATGTTTTGTAAAGGAAGACATTTAGAACAATTTTACTCTTTTTTTATATTTATTTTCAATGTAAAATTTTACAAATTTTTATAAAACCCATTAAAATCTCGTGAATTATTTCTCTATACTAAACTGAAAAAACCGAATAGTAGTATATGGTATATTTGAGTTTATCATCCAACAAAACCAAATGGTTGAATGAATTGGTTCAATATTAATTTTTTTCTTTACCCGACCAAACTGAATCGAACCGAACCGAACCACTTATGCCTTAATTCAAAGTTTAGATTTCAGATAGAATTAATTCAAATATATTAAGGTGTTCTTGAAAATCCAAAGATGTTATATTTTGTGAGTCGAAAATTTTCTTTCTTTGTCAAGATTCATGTAATTTTTTCAATATATCTAGAACCTCTAGCTTCACTTATTTTTGTAATGGTATACCATATCTATAGCTATATCTATATCTATATATATATATACTAGTGGTAATCGGTGCTATGCACGGGACTTTATAAATTAAAAAAATTATTATAATTATCTTGAAGTAGTTTAATATTTTATTTTGCAGTATATATGAATTTATAAGTTAACTTTTATGTTTATAACTTTTTAAATTATTAGTTTAAAAAAATTAAAATATATATATATATAGTGCAATTTTGATAATTTGTATTAAAAAAAAAGTTAAACCTGATTAAATGAGATTAACTGAGTTACCTCTTCTTGTAATGAAAATATACAAATTTAAAAGTTATAATTAAAACAAATATATAATTTTATTATTAAATATGAAGTGAAGTGATATTTAACAATAATTAATATGATATTTCTATTATTAATCCAATAATTTAAGTTACATTTCTTTTGATTTCAATTTCATAACTAAAAATACAATATGAATATAATACACACACGGATTTCTAGTCTTTATGAATAAGAAGGTTTCAAAATATTTTCAAACTTTCATCATTTTCTTTTAATTTTTTTTATCTAATTTGATTTTAAATTTGAATAAAAATTTTGATTTGATATGAATTACTTTAACTTTTTCATTAAATTTTTATCAATTTTTAAAAGAACTTTCATTCTTATCCCAATTTTTTTTTCTTTTCACCAATTTTGATGGAAAAAATAATAATTTTCAACGTTTCATCTTTTTAAAATTTTATCAAATTATATATTTTTAATTTTTTATCAAATTATAATTTGATAAAAAAATATATTAAGGGTTGAAGATTCTCTTAATTAGAATTATAGTGAAATAACATCTTGCAATAGTCAAAGTTTAAGTATGTGGTTGGTTGAAATGTATAATTTAATTAATTCTCTTCTCATATTTGAGTAAAAATTGACACTTATGATTACATCATTATAAGTTGGATTATGGAAAAAAATTTGAGGTATCAGACATTTTTCATTTGTAAATATCCTATATATTAAAATGAAAAAAAAATGAAAAAAAAATGTGTAACTTTTTGATATGTGTTTATCAATTTTGTTTTATGGACATAAAAATTGATGTTTCAATTTAAAAATTAAAAAGTAAAAAAAAAATAGATTGGGTTTTTTTAGAGATAAAAGAAACCATTTAACTCTTCTATATACTATTAAGATGGACTATTTTAATCACATTAAAAATAGAAATTAAATTTAGAAATTATCCCTATATATTATGCTATTATATACAACTATAGTTGTAACAAATTAATTATAATATATATGAAAAGTTATATTAAGCTTTCATTTTCAATTAATTGAATCATAATTAATGTACGGGGAGCAAATATTCCGGCGAGCCCGTACTCCTTTCTTCCAAGCTCCGTTTCTGTCCGATCACCTGAAAGCACAACAGCGGTGAGCTACCTGGCGGTGTGTGGCCGAAAAACCCCTCCGACGATCAAGTTAGCACACACCTTGGGATAGAGAGAGAGGGAAGAGAGTGTTTGAGTGTAGGAATGTCTTACCAAGTCTCAGTCTTATGGGGGCGCAGACATGCTTATATACCCTCTGCGCCCCATATCTACTCCCAGTCATCTCCTGACACGTGGCTCAGCTATCCCATCTGTCAGCGTAAACCTTGCTGAACATCACCTAACCCGACTGCCAGCCCACTCTACTGGGAGCTCGGCAGCCGGTCAACATCATCTCGGCTGACAACGGCCGTACTGTGCTTCATGCCCAAGCACTCCACTAGCTAAGCTCCATGTGACCGGGCTAGGCTGCATCTCGGCAAAGCCGAGCCCGGGACATCTCGTGCTCACCTGTGGTCGACCTTCCTGCCGAGCAAGCAGGTACCACGGCTGACCATGCCTTTCCGGGCGCCGATCACTTAACACGACTGGCTTCGCCACCGTCAAAACATGTAGCTCGGTCCAACCGAGCGTGCCTTAACCGAGCAGATCCTTTCCAAACTGGGCCACACGTCCTTGGCCCAACACTTGCCCGGCCCAAATCTGTCCGGCAAAACTCTGTCCGGCCCAAATCTGTCCGGCCCAGTACCAGATCATTAATCTCCCTCTCAATTGCCCCTTAATTCCGTCCGCTGAAGCGTGACTGGGATTACCTACTTCAACCGGGGTAGCACCTTCTCGGTCTCATGCTTCCTAATCGGCAACCGGGCCAATGACACGCATGAATTCAAACTTCCTCGGTCTGACATTCCTGTCTCTTCGGCTTGCCCGGTCGTCGCCTCACCTGACCTTACTGTCTCTTCATTTCTGACGCTGCCATCAATGGGGACACGTGGCGTCCTCCCATTGGTTCTCGAGCAGCCAACCAGCCGTCGTACGAATTTGAATTTGGGCGGTTTTTCTTCCCCTATATAATGCATATACCCCCCTTCGATTCATTCCTACTGTCTCCCTCTCTTCATTCCAAGCGATCCAGAGCTCTGGTGCCTTCTCTCTCTTTGCCATTGTTGACCTTGTGCTCGAAGAGAAGAAGAAGAAGGCCCTGCCCCCTCTGTCCTTCAGAGGTATGTCCTTCAACTCCTCTTTAGTTGCTATCTTCTTTGATACTTCACACATTAGGGCAATAAAACATAGTTTATAGGACATTAGGCGTCAAAAACATCCTAGACCTTCAACTGTTCATGGTGTTCTTCATTTTTCCTGAAGAACACTGAAGAACTGGGGCGGACCGGGCTCCTAGTCTTCATTTGATCCAAAAAAACCAATCTAACCGAGCAAATAACATGTTTGTCACAACCCCAGCAAAAACTGAGATAGCAAAAGGAATTCGTCGCTCAACCGGGCTAACATCTGGTCCGCTTGGGCGACCGGGCTCCTTGGTTAGCTTAGGCGACCGAGGTGGTTTGGCACTTTAATGACCGAGCTAAAGTTAAGCTCACTTCGCGCGACCGCGCTCACACTTACACTTGCCATCCTTTTCCTGCAGAGTCTAAGGGGACCATTGACCACTTCTGAGGCTCTCCAAGACCGAGCAATCACCAATTACCACAGTGCCAACCCCTCAGTCGAGCTAAGTTAGGCCGGCCATAAATGGGGGAATTCCGCTTCCTAGTGGATAGTCCGGCCGCGCTGGTTGCGTTCAGGGAGGAGTATGGCATCCCGGCCGACGTCCATCTTCAACTGGCAGAAGAAAAGACAACACCTTGGGGCAGACTAGACCAGTGCCCCTTCACCGTGCTGTCTATCGTAGAAGGAGGCCTCCGCTTCCCCGTCAACCCTCTGATGACCGAGTTCCTGCGCCGGACAAAACTTGCGCCCACTCAAGTGTCCACCAACACCTACCGGATAATAAACGGTGTGCATAAATTAAACAACCGGCTAAGCATAAGCCTAGGGTTAGCCGAAATTCTGCGCCAATACACCTTAGGGCACACCGGCGATGGCCTCGCCTACTATCTTAAAATTAGGCCGGGCAGAGAAAAAATTGTGACCGGCACACCAGACAAGGACTTGCACGATGACGATTTCTTCTGGGTGTCTGGCAATTATGAAATAGCCGCGGTACCGGGCTGGATCATAAGCAAGAACTTTGGTTCCACATGTAAGCCGCGCTTATTTGCTCGGTTTGCCCACTTTCTTTATTATTCTGTACTTAACCATTTTTCTTGTTTCTTTTGCAGCAATTCAAGCCTTGCAAGCCAACTACCAATATCCCAACGTAGAAGCCATAAGAACCGCGCTCCGCTACCGCGACCGAGATTGCAACTAGTTGCTCGGCTACACTCCAACATATAGATACTCAGCTCCCCGCCGGAGTAAAGTTACAGACTTTCTCCGTGCTCCATCACCTCCTCCAGATCCAACTTTGCCAGACGTCCCACTAATCCGGCTGACAGAAGAACAAGAGATAGCCAAACGAAGCCGAATCAAAAACCTGCTCACCGCCACTTCAGCCGAGATACTGAGCGTAGTCACCCGCGCTCACCAGCCGCCGGTCAATCAAGCGGCGCCGTGGTCGCTCTGGCTTCTGCAGCTGCCGGTTAGTCTAGCAAGGAACCAATTCCACGCCGGGCTGGTAAAAGAGCTCGCGCAGATCCGTCTGCCGAGCTGGTGGCCGAGCTTACCACCGAGCAACCAACTGCCACGGTTGACCCAATACCGATCTGGCGACCACAGCTGAAGCACCGGGGACAAGACATCCCGGCTACGGCTTCGATCAAGGGCGATAAAGAGCACTTGCTCGCCTATGATCTTTCCAAGGCACTTCTTCTACCGAGCGACGTGGTCGGTAGCGACCACGTTCCTAACACTCGGTTGGTGAAGTCATCAGTCAAGTCCATGGCCAGGGTAAGTCTCAATCTGCCTCTGAAATTTTCACAAGTGTTTGTCCGGTTCCTTCACTAATCAAATTCGCTTCTTGCAGGCCATTCAGAAGCAGCACCTGGTAATGGAGCGCATCCATAGACTTAGGCAAAAGGCAAATGATACTGCCAGCCAAGTCCAGAGCCTCCAAGCCGAGCTCGGCCGGGCAAAGTCTTCACTTGAGATGGCTAATGCCGACAACAACAGACTACTCGGTCAGCTCGAAGCGGCCGAGAAAAAACGGGATGACTTCCAGACCGAGCTTGATGCTTTGAAGAAGTTGAGGAAGAAGGACTGCCGAGCTGCCAACAACGCCGGCTTCTTTGAGGCCGAGGAAAACTACAAAAAGCAGGTCTTTGCAACTCAAGACATATACTTCAAAGCGGGCTGGAAATCCGCCTGCGAGCATCTCGGTCAAGGCTCTGAGACCGACGTATTTGCCACTCCGCCTCCTGCTTTCCTACCGACCTACCTTGTGCCATACGCCAACGACGTCTTCAGCGCGTTACAGGCTAAGGCCGAGGAAGGGCTTAAAGAATGAGAGGCTGAGACAGATACCGAGGAGACGACAACGAAGCGCAGGAGCAGCCCGGCCGTAATGAGCCCGGTGCCCAAGACAAAAGTCCAACCATCAATATGGAGGCCACCGAGGACGAGTTCACACCAACCTTTCCCCCTTGGTTTAGTTTTCTTTTTCTCTTTTTGCTTTTCTGATGTAACCGGGCTAAGTTCCCCACCTTTTGTACACTTTTTATCAATGAAAAGTTCTGATTTCACAAGTGTTTGCACGGTTGTCATCAATTTCATTTTCAGTAAAATATCTCGGTATAAATCGCAAAATGGAACATATCACCAGCAGGCTTTGACCGGAATACCTATCTCGGTCGAGACAGCAAAGTTGAACAACTCACCACTTCTTCAACCGGAATACCCATCTCGGTGGGGATCCTAAGTTGAACAAGTCACCAACTCTTACAACCGGGGTAATTATCTCGGTTGGAAATAACTACGTTGAACAAACATCAACGCCTTCAGCCGGAGTAAATCATCTCAGCTGGAAATAACTAAGTTGATCAAAACACCAACTCTTTCAACCGGAGTAAATCATCGCGGTTGAGATTGCCTAAGTTTGGACAAAACACCAACTCTTTCAACCGGAATAAATCATCTCGGTTGAGATTGCCTAAGTTGGACAAAACACCAACTCTTTCAACCGGAATAAATCATCTCGGTTGAGATTGCCTAAGTTGGACAAAACACCAACTCTTTCGACCGGAGTAAATCATCTCGGTTTGTACAACAATCTGAATGCGAAAGCAAAGTCACTTTTATATATTGACAAAAAGAATTACATTCTGAAGTGCAAGCCAAAAAATTACTTTGCACAAAAAAGAAAGCTAAAGCTAGAAATAATACAGTTTGAGGTTGGCCGCATTCCACGGCCGGGGTATTGCTCTTCCCTCCGGATCCTCCAAGTGATATGCCCCCTTGCCCGCCAGACCGGTGATCTTGTAGGGTCCTTCCCAATTTGCCCCTAGTTTGCCTTCACCTGGCACCAGGGTATTGCCCATAACTTTCCTCAAAACCCAATCACCAACTTTGAACGGTCTGGGGTGCACCGTTTTGTTGTACTTCTTTGAGAGCTCTTGTTGGTAGGCGGCCACGTGGATGAGGCCTTCTCCCGACGCTCTTCCACTAGGTCCAGTTCTAGGGCGATGGCCTTGGCGTTCAGCTCGGGTTCAAAACCCTCACTTCTTAGGGTGGGCATGCCAACTTCCAAAGGTATGACCGCCTCCATGCCATAAGCCAAAGCAAATGGAGTTTCCCCGGTGGATCGTCGCGGGGTTGTTCGGTATGCCCAAAGGACGCTGGGTAATTCCTCAGCCCATTTTCCCTTTGCCTTCTCCAGCCGTTTCTTCAACCCATCAAGAATAGTCTTTGTTTGATGCCTCGGCTTGACCATTGGACTGTGGGTAAGCCAGAGTGGAGTTGTAGAATTCAATCTTCAGATCTTCACAAAATTCTCTAAATAGGCGACCGTCAAACTGGGTGCCGTTATCAGAGATCAAAATCTTGGGGACGCCAAACCGAGTGACCACATTCTGCCAGACAAACCGCTTCACGTCTTTCTCTTTGATTGTTGCCAAGGGCTCAACTTCAACCCATTTTGTGAAGTAATCTGTGGCCGCAATGAAGAATTTCCGGTTGCCCGGTGCTGTTGGGAGTGGCCCCACTATATCTAGCCCCCACATGGCAAATGGCCAAGGACTGGTGAGGGGAAGAAGTTCCCTGGCGGGCTTATGGATCTGATGGGCGAATTTCTGGCATTTTTCGCACTTGCGAACATATTTTTGTGCGTCGGCCTGCATGCACGGCCACCAGTATCCCTGCGAAATAGCTCGGTAGGCCAAGGATCTGCCCCTTATATGGCTACCACAGATGCCTTCGTGAATTTCGTACAAGAAGGCCTCCACACTACTCGGGTGCACGCACTTTAGATAAGGACCGGTGAAGGACTTTTTATACAACGCGCCAGATGGAGAGAGCCAAAACCGCTCTGACTTCACCCGGACTTTGTGCGCTTCTTTCTTGTCAGTTGGCAGAGTCCGGTCTCTGAGAAACAAGATTATGGGGTCCAGGAAGGACCTAGTGCGGCGCAGAGTACATCCGTCTGCCCAGCTTCTTCAATGCTTGGCCGTGGAAGAAATTCAATCAATAGGGGGTTAGGAGATGTACTATCTACCATCGAAGCAAGGCCGGCAAGCTCATCTGCTCGGCTGTTTTCTTCACGGCCAATCTGTTGGACTCTAATTGCCTGAAATTGCTTGATGTGTTCCCTGACCAGAGCTTCGTACTTAGCTATTTTGTCATCCTTTGCTTCATAAATCCCAGAGACCTGGTTAACCACAAGCTGGAATCACTGTACACCATCAGCTCGGAAGCCTTCATCTGAAGAGCGCTCTTGAGTCTGGCCAAAAGTGCCTCGTACTCAGCCTCGTTGTTAGATGCGGGGAAGCCGAGGGTCATAGAATGTTTAATGGTGAGGCCATCCGGTGAGATAAGAACAATACCTAGCCCGCACCGTGACGATTCGACGCTCCATCAACGAAAAGTTTCCACATCTCCCCCACAAAGAGTTTCCAACAGTCTGAAGGGTCCTGAGAACTTCGAAAGGTAATGGGACCACGGTTGCTCGGCTGTCCGGTTTCAAGTTCAGTACTGATTGGTTCCACCGCAGCCTCCTTGGTGATTTGGCATCGGACTCAGCAAGTTGATTTACGATGCACAAGTCCGTAGGTGAATCACCAGGTTGCGGTATTATGCCGGCTGCAGGCTCCGTGCTGAGTAGTTCCATTACTTTCCCCCTTGGTGATGCGGTACCGGACAGAGTGGGTTGGGCAACAATACCCGACTCCGTCATCGTGTCACCAGTCGGTGGAATTGTACAAATTGAGGGCACGTCGGTGGGGCGTGCTAATTCCGCGTCGCAAACTCCACCAGGTTGTATCTCGGTTAGACTTGCATTCACCTCCTCATCTGCCGCGACAATGTCGACCGGGCACACCGGATGAGTTCCAGGTGAGAATTTGGCGACGAAATCGGCCAAAGTTTGGGCCTTTATGGCTGTGCGCGGCTGGAACTTCACATCAAACTGTCCCAATTCGACCGCCCACTTGAGAATTCGGCCAGAAAAGTCTGCCCGTTCAAACAAGGCCTTAAGGGGAAACTCGGTCAGTACGATGATGGTATGGGCGTGGAAATAGTGCGCCAGCTTCCTTGAAGCCATCATCAATGCCAACGCAAGCTTTTCCAAAGGCAAGTACCTCGACTCTGCCGGTAGCAAGGTTTTACTGACATAGAAGATTGGGAGGTGCTTGATTCCTTCAGCTCGGACTAGCACCACACTGACTGCATGTTGTGAGACGACAAGGTAAAGGTAGAGTTCCTCACCCGGCTTAGGTGTAACCAATAGTGGCGGAGAAGACAGATATTCCTTGAGCTCGGCCAAAGCTCGGTCACACCCTTCGTCCCACGAGAACTTTGACTTCAATGCCTGGAAGAAAGGGCGGCAACGATCTGATGACCGACTTATAAAGCGATTAAGCGCGGCAGCCATCCCGGCCAGATGCTGCACGTCCTTAGCCGAGCTGGGCTGCTGCTTCAACTCTTGCACAGCTCTTATCTGAGTAGGGTCTGCTTCGATGCCTCGGTTTGTGACTAGGCACCCCAAAAATTTTCCGGACTCCACACCAAAGGCACACTTGGACGCATTCAGGCGTAGCTTATGCGTTTTGAGAATGGCGAACATCTCGGCCAAGTCGGACAAGTGGTCTGCTTGATGCCGGCTTTTAACCACCATATCATCAATGTAAGCCTCCATTGTCCGGCCAAGCAAAGGAGCAAACATCTTAGTCACCATCCTCTGAAAGGTTGCCCCGGCGTTCTTCAAACCAAAAGGCATGACGCGGTAACAGAAGAGTCCCCTTGGAGTCGTGAAGGAGGTAATCTCTTGGTCAGGCCCATGCATGGCAATCTGATGGTAGCCGCGATAGGCGTCCAGAAAACTGAGCCTGTTATGTCCAGCCGTCAAGTCCACAAGCTGGTCAATTCGCGGCAAGGGGAAGCTATCCTTCGGACAAGCTCGGTTCATAGTCTTGTAATCGACACTAACTTGCCACTTCCCGTTCTTCTTCGGCACCACGACCGTGTTGGAGATCCACCGAGGGTAGTGCACTTCCTCAATTGCTCGCGCCTCAGGCAAGTTTTTCACTTCCTCTGCAACTACCTCGGCGTGATGCAGCGCCGATCTCCTTGTTCGCTGAATGACTGGCTTTGCTCCAGGGAAGACATTGAGGTGATGGCAGATAAAACTTGGATCGAGGCCGGGCATGTCGTAAGGTGACCATGCGAAGACTTCGATGTTGGTCATCAAAAACTCAACCATTTCGGTCCTTTCTTGGGCTGTAAGACTGGAGCCAAGCAGGAAGAAATTGTCCGGCTGCACGGTATCGATTCGCACCTCTACCAATTCCTCAACAGCTTTGTCCTCTGCCTTGTTGCCCACATCATCAAGAACTCCCCGGTCTTCCAGTCCTTCTATCATTTGAACGAAGCCTTTAGCAGCCCGGCTCCTATTCACTGCCACGAAGCATTGCTTTGACATTACTTGATCTCCCCAGATTTCCTCGATTGCCCCCATAGCCGAGGGGAATCTCATCACCTGATGGTAGGTCGACGCTACTGCTTGCATAGCGTGAAGCCATCCCCTTCCAAGGATTAGGTTGTAAGTAGAAGGAACTTGTAGCACCCAGAACTCCACTTGCTTGACCACGGATCCCGCTTTGACCGGCATGATAATCTTTCCCAAAGGCCACTCCGGTTGGGAGTTGAAACCAACTAGTGGCGAAGTCGCCGGAGCCAAGTCTGTCTCCCGGAGTTTGAGCTGCTTGAACACGTCATCATACATAATCTTGACCGAGCTTCCCTGATCGATCAAGATCCGTTTAACATCAAATTCTTTGATGCGGAGTGTCACTACTAGGGCATCGTTGTGCGGCGTCTGGATACGCTCTAGATCCCTTGAGGTGAAACTAATCACATCTTTCTCTTCGGTCTTCCCCCTCTTGATGGCAGGCTGTACCGACAAAACCTCCCTCATATGTTCTGCCTTCTGGATCATGCCCCGGAGTTCGCAAACTCGCTCCGGCTCTACTATGCCGTGGATGACATTGATAACTCCTTGTGGTGGCGCATCTCGGTTATCCTGTCCCCTGGGATCAACCGGAGCCTGATTCGCTTTACGCCCCCATCAATGTAAAGGTCTAGGTGCCCGCCGTGACCAGCTCTTCCAAGTGTTGCCTCAAAGGCAAACAATCCTCAGTCCGGTGGCCTCTCTCCCGGTGGAATGTGCAACGATACCGCGGATTGTAGCCCTTCTGTCCATCGCCCAACTTAGCAGGAAACCGGACATACTCCTCGTCTCGGATTTCACTAACTATGCGATAGATTGGAATCTTGAAGACCGTGGTTATGCCAGTCCTTGCCTTCAACCTTCTGTTTGCATCCGCTACATCATCTCGAGGGTAGTCATCCCGGTCATTCCGACGTCCTCTACCCCGGTTCTTACGATTCGAGCCACGGTCTGACGCCTCTGCTCGGTCACTTGAGCGGCTGGACTCTTGCCCAACTGCGTGCACTTTGCCTGCTGTCTTCTTGTCTGTTGCTACCGGAGTTGCCTTCACGGTAGAAGTTGACGCATCATCCTCAACTCGGATGTGCTCATTGATGCGCTGCATGAGCTGTCCCATGGACGTCGGCTGATGCATGGTGAGCGAGTTCCGTAGTCTATGTCCGACCGGGAGACCATGCTTGTACTGAGTGATTGCAAGGTTGACCGGGCAATCCAAGATCTCGTTGAAGGTCTCCCAATATCTGGAGTTGTACGCCTTCAATGTGTCGCACGGTTCCATCTTGACACTCAGTAGGTAATCCACTTCCTTTGGTGTTTTGGTGTTGGTTTTGAAGCGCGTCACAAAGGCTTCGGCCAACTGATGCCACCTCTCTATACTTCCCTCCGGCAGCCTCTCAAACCACTTCAAGCCCAGTTCGCCCAAACTTGACGGAAAGATGAGGCACATAAGAGCATCATTCCGTCTATGTCCGGCCATGACCTGTCGGAAATGACTTACATGCATGTAAGGATCGGTCTTCCCGTCGTACAATGTGAACTTTGGCTGGTGGAAGCCCGACGGCAGAGGTGTTGTTTCTATTTCCAAGGAGAAAGGGGTGGCGCTCAGCCTCGCCAAGTCTGAATCTACATGGAGCGGCGCTGCTTGGCGGGGTGGAGGCATTCCAACCTCCTCGCTGGCGTGAACTTCGTAAGATAGCCGCTGAAACGCTGGCACCCTTTGAGCCTCTCGCCGGTGAGCTCGCTCTTTTAAGACTGCCCGCAAATCTTCTGAATGAGCGGAATAAGAGTACCTCGACGTCGTCGCCGGACGTGAAGGCTGGTAAGTGCTATCTTGCGCGCTGGACTTCTCTGCACGCACGTCGGAATCACCAACCTTATAACTTCTGGTGATGGAAATGGACGGAGTGTGTCGCTGACTTTGACTGCCTGAACGGCGGGGTTGGGTGCGCTCACTGTGGTCTCCCACTCTAGCTACACCCTTCCCTTTGACATGCCGCTTCAGCTTCTCCATCTCCGCCGCCATTCGCCGGATGACGGCGTCTTGGTCTCTTAGCTTGTGTTCCAGGCATCTGGCGTGCGATTCTCTCCGTCGCCGATGATCGTCGGGACTCCGTGATTGACCATGACTCCTACCGCGATTATCTCGCGCGTCTCCCGACTGTCCTCCGGGGAATGTCTCCAGGTTCGCCATCGAAAGGATGTCGGGATGCCCCTCTCTCCGTCTGCCTGACTCCGGAGTAACTCCGTCGATGGCGGACAACGGAAACTCATCGTTGTTCGCCATGGACGGCGATCAGACGAGTGTGGAAGACAAGGTTTTATCTGCAAAGCGTCCCACAGACGGCACCAATTGTACGGGGAGCAAATATTCCGGTGAGCCCGTACTCCTTTCTTCCAAGCTCCGTTTCTGTCCGATCACCTGAAAGCACAACGGCGGTGAGCTACCCGGCGGTGTGTGGCCGGAAAACCCCTTCGACGATCAAGTTAGCACACACCTTGGGACAGAGAGAGAGGGAAGAGAATGTTTGAGTGTAAAAATGTCTTACAAAAAGTGTTCGTCCCCTGTATGGGAGGCGCAGACAGGCTTATATACCCTCTGCGCCCCATATCTACTCCCAGTCATCTCCTGACACGTGGCTCAGCTATCCCATCTGTCAGCGTAAACCTTGCTGAACATCACCTAACCCGACTGCCAGCCCACTCTACTGGGAGCTCGGCAGCCGGGCAACATTATCTCGGCTGACAACGGCCGTGCTGTGCTTCATGTCCAAGCACTCCACTAGCTAAGCTCCATGTGACCGGGCTAGGCTGCATCTCGGCAAAGCCGAGCCCGGGACAGCTCGTGCTCACCTGTGGTCGGTCTTCCTGCCGAGCAAGCAGGTACCTCGGCTGACCACGCCTTTTCGGGTGCCGGTCACTTAACACGACTGGCTTCACCTTCGTCAAAACATGTAGCTCGGTCGTGCCTTAACCGAGCAGATCCTTTCCAAACTGGGTTGCACGTCCTTGGCCCAACACTTGCCCGGCCCAAATCTGTCCGGCAAAACTCTGTCCGGCCCAAATCTGTCCGGCCCAGTACCAGATCATTAATCTCCCTCTCAATAACAATCTTAAAATTCGTTGATTCAAAGAAGAGTATCGGAAGTAAGATTCTTCTCTAAACTCGTTGATTCACAATGAATACCGAGAATAAAGACTCAATAATAGTTGATTCTCAAATAATCACAAGGTTGGAGAAAAAGAGTATATTAACTCACAATTTCATTAATCATCAAAAACTTTCTTCCCCTTAGACTTACAACCATTATTTATAATAAACCCAATTATTGGAACACAAGAAACTAATAAAATAGGAAATAAAAATTAGAGGTAATAAAATGGAAAATTACAGCATATCAAATCAGGAAACTAAATAACTAAGTAATTCTATAATATTCTATACTAAATTAGAATATTCTTAATCAAATATTAATTTTAAAATATTAAAATAAAATATTTATTTTTTAAAATTCGGTATGCATCAATAAGAAAGTAATTTTACAACAAAAAAAGAAGAAGGCTATACAATGAAGTTCAACACACATCTTTGTAGGGAGCACAAAAATAAACAGAACCAAACTACTCTCACCAAAGGAAACAAAACTACAAAAGGAATAAAACAACTATCACAACAAAGAGGATTCAAAATTTCCCAATCGCACTTTTAGGTTTTGAAGTTTCTCTTTAAATTTTCTTCTATTTTCCTCCTTAGAAGTCTTCTCATTATTGGGGTCCCTTGGAGATGGGCTCCCTCTATGATTTAGAATAACCCTTGACTTATTCGCCATTCCCAAACTCTCATATTTCACAAGATTTAAGGACTTCAAAGACTTTAGATATAGAGGGGTCGGAAGACTGTGTCCCTCTCTCTTCGTTTATCTCTGTTGTTTAAGTTTGCACACCATCTCTCCCCTTTTTATTCTTCACCACTTCCCAATTACAAAGGTACATACAAAGTTGTAAGATAATTTTTGACATTCTAACATTAAGATAATTTAGGACTCATTTCCTCCACTAGACTATAGCCACAAAAACATTAGCATACAACTCAAGTCAGCGACATGCATGATAGTTACTCTCAAATTACTAAAAACAAGTTTATGTTCCAACACCTCTTTAAACTAGAATTTTCTATTGATGTCCTGATTTTTGTTGTTAAAATACATCACTTTTGACGGCTTAGATGCAATATTTCTATCTTGAAATTCTTCACTCTGAATTGCAACAATTTTCATGGCAATAGGATATGCAAACTTTTATTTTTTTTTTTAATCTTTTTAAAAGCACCGTCACATTCCATGTACATTCACATTGGCTATCATTTGCCATCCATTCTTGATTTTTTTATTGCTTGGATTTTGGAATTATTTATTTATTTATTTCTAGAGGATCAAAAAACTCTTCTATGTTCATCGAACCTCTGTCACTTAAGCCATTCTCTACACTCAATATCGTACGAAGATTCAGTATAACAGTGTTTCCATCCCACTTCAGCACTAATTTCTTAAGAAATATGCATTACTATACTGAATTTGCTACAAATACAATGCTATTTAGTGGTTAATGGGATGTTAGTTATTATTAACTGGATCATATTAAAAAAAATTCAACAGTTTAATGACCAAATTCAGAAAATCTACAGGTTAAAGACCAAAGTTAGAATTTGATAATAATTTAATGGTGAACAGTGTAATTTACTCAATTTTTGTTATCATTGAACACTATAAACCAAATGGCCATGATATAAATAGTTGTTAAATGAAGATTATTTGCTTTCTGAAGGAAGGAAAAGAAAAATAATTACAATCAGTATCAGCATAAGTCTATCTGTATTCCTACTGGTAACACTGCTTGGTTCTTGTATCTACTACCAAAGGAGAAGGAAAGCAACACTCGTACAGAAAGGTAATTAGAGTCCCAACATAATGTTGTTTTGGTTGAGGAAGTATCACGGGAAGTGACACCGTAATACTTCCTCAACCAAAACAACATTATCTGTTGGGCGGCAAGTCTTAGAATTAGCTCATTGCTCACAAAATCTTGACGTACCCTCTGTTAATGAGATAACTATTTCAGATGTATCACCTCGGTGACTGATAGTATTAAATTATTCTTTTCCCCGTTTTGTGAAATGATTCATGGACATTCACACATTATATTGTTCAAATATCTTTGAGAGATGTATAGTAAGTCAGATGATTCACATCTATAATAGTGTGCCAGTCAAGAATATTTGCATATTAGAAAGAACAAATAAACTTGTTCTGCTTATACAGAATATTGAAGCCACTGCTTATACATGACTCTTTACATAAAAAAATAGAAAAATTTACCCATAAGTCCTAGTTTTTGAAACGTTGAACCATTTAGTCCTGGAAATTTTTTTATGCTCCATTTAGTCCCATTTTTACATCAGCCTGATGTAAATGATGTAAATGATCTGATGTTTCATTCTATAATTTCAAAATTTATTGAAATCTGATGAACATTAGATGTTTTTCATCCTAAATTTTCAAACATTATTGAAATTTGATGAACATTAGATGTTTGAAATCTAATGTTTGTAACATGACTCTGATGTTATTAACATTGTATCTGATGTTATTAACATTGTAATGGGACTTTTCAGTCTATAAAAAAATTTGTAGGACTAAATAGTGCATAAGTTATTAATTTGGGATTTATTGGTGCATCCCCCATAAAAATATGTAAAAACGTTACTTTTCTTTTTCGAAGTGGAGTTCAAGTTGAAAATGGAAATCCCGAGAAGCGACATGATTCTTGGATTGCGGGAAATAAATAAATAAATAGAAACAGTTGTATTTCTGGATTCAATGTTTTTTTTTTTTTTTCTTTTCTTTTCAAGTAATGTAAGAACTGTTAGAAAATTAAATTGACGTAGTATATATGCACCATAAACATGTTTATTAAATTCAGTCCATATGATAATGATTAGATTTTTTGTATGTTTCTGTTGAATAAAATATGTATTTATGCTAATGCATGTGTGATTTTGTCTACTATTTATGAGATTCAAGAGCTCTCTGTTCTAGGGATTTTATGGGTCTTAAGCAATTTTTACATTTCACTTCTTTTTTTTTTTTAATTTTAATTTTAATTCCCCCCCCCCCCCCTCCCCCCTAAAGATCCATTAAGCAAACATAGCCTTTGAGAATACATCAAGAAGTTTCAAGCACTAGAAATCATGAGGCTCATATTTGCCTACTTTGACATTGTTACTATTGAAAGGGGCACTTGATGGAAGTAGTTTAACAGGTGTAGTATAATATATCAGAAATTCTATGGTCTTAAGCAATTTTTACATTTCACTTCTTTTTTTTTTTTAATTTTAATTTTAATTCCCCCCCCCCCCTCTAAAGATCCATTAAGCAAACATAGCCTTTGAGAATACATCAAGAAGTTTCAAGCACTAGAAATCATGAGGCTCATATTTGCCTACTTTGACATTGTTACTATTGAAAGGGGCACTTGATGGAAGTAGTTTAACAGGTGTAGTATAATATATCAGAAATTCTATGGACTTAGAAGAATGGGGCTTGCGGATACTGCTGCCCCCTTAAGGACAACAGGAGTAAGGGTGTAATTTTGGCCCGCAGCCTGTGGGGCGGCCCGAGGTGTGCCCGGCCCGTTAAGGCCCGAGCCTAAGCCCAGTCCGAGGCCTTGGGCCATCGTTTTGAAGCCCGGCCCGGCCCGCCCAAAAGCCCGGCCCGAGGCCCGGCCCATTCGAGGCCTAGCCCATCTGAGGCCTAGTGTTATTTTTAATGGAAAATAATAAAATTTTGGTGGAAAAAAAAAAAATTTGTTTAGGCCCGCCCAAGCCTAGGGGCCTGGCCTACTGGCCCGCCCAAAACCCGAATACCCTTAGACCTGGGCTTGGGCCTGGGCCTAATTTTCTGGCCCATGGGCCGGCCAGGCCTGGCCCGATTTTTTGGCGAGAGCCCGCAAGGCTCGACATGGGTCAGGCCCGGCCAGAGCCCTGATGGGTTGGGCCAAAATTACACCCCTAATCAGGAGCTACGGTGCCATTGTCAATTTTATTTATTATTTATTATTTATTATTTATTTTTTTAAAACCAAAGATGGAGAGCTATACATTCAGCTAGAGAGCAAAACTAATATTTACTTGTAGAGAATATAAAATATATATATATATATATATATTTACTTATAATTCTCAATACCAAAAAGTGTTTCACGATTTACCCAAATACTAGTGTATTAATATTATTTAATTACTTGGTTTCAAATTTTCTAGATTTATTTTTAAAATTTGCATAATAAAATGTTTAAAATTTTATGATTGATATTGTAAAAATTTGTGACTTAGGCTTCGTTTGGCATGCAACACTTTTAGTCTAAAAATAAAAAAGTTGCTAAAAAAATCAAAAAGCCTATGACCTATACCAAAAAGTTAAATTTTGTTTTCTCTCTACTTTTTGCACATCTTTTCGTAAAAAATCAAAAAGTCATTCCAAACATACTAATTTTTTTTATCCCATATTTTAGTCAAAAAACCAAAAAATTACTAAAATAACATGTCCCCAAACGAGGCCTTAGTTATGACGTTTGAGAAAATAAAGTTGTCATTTGTGAACAAGTTAGTGAGTAGGTATAATTAAAATAATACATGAAAGGAATATTATAACCATAATTCATCATTTCTGACCAATAAAGTATCTCAATATCATAATAATTTATAAAATGTTGTTACAAGTAAATACACTGTATTATAATTTCACACATGCATGATATATAGAATTCTGAACATTTAGGACATGTTTGATTACAAGGATTATAGCATAGGATTGGAATTGTTAGTCCATGGACTTACAATCTCATATTTGATTGCAAATTTTATTAACCAAATTACATGTACGACAAATTCAATTCGACAAAATTGACAAATTTTTAATATTGAGAGGGATTAAGGATCATAATTTCAAGTATGAAAAAAAAATTAATACATAATAAATGATTATCTCACTAATTTATGGAATTATTAATCTTGCACTAATTTTTGAAATTATTAATCCTTTCACTAGAGTAAAATAGAATGAATAGTTGAATTACTATTCTTTTACAATAATTTTATTTATAATATATTTATAATTATTCTTATAATGAATCAAGAATGAATGGTAAGGGTGTAAACAATATGCACCCTATCCTATCACAAAATTTAGCATCAACCATAAAATACACAATCTCGTCATAAATTAATGTAACAAAAAATTGCAATATCAATCATAAAATTTTAAATATTTTATTATGCTAATTTTAAAAATAAATATATAAAATTTGAAATCAAGTAATTAAGTAATATTAATACCTTAATAAGTGGGTAAATTGTGAAACACTTTTTGGTATTGAGAATTATATAAATACTGTATATAACTACAAGTAATGCAGAAAATCCAAAAAGTTAAGTGTAATTAACAAAGTGATGCCTTGTGACTGTACGACTAAGTGGAAAAAAAAAAGGTGATGATTGAGACCCCTTCCAATCACCATCCCACCGCCTCCACACACATGTGGCAGGTGGTGATTGGAGGAGAAGAAGAAAAAAAAAAAAAAAAAAAAAAAAAAAAAAAGTAGTCAATCATGTTGAGAGGGGATCAAAGGGGGTGAGGGAAAAGGGAGTCTAGAACATTATTGAAAAAAAAAAAAAAATAGAAGTGTCAAAACTATGCCGTCTGAAGGCATCGCAATTCTTGTTGTCCTTTTGGGGCAACAGTAGCCCCAAACCAGAAGAATGGTGTCTGATTTTGACATTGTGTAGTAAAAATTAAATTATGACGTGAGATTTGTAGATTGATAACTTTGGATAAAATTCTAGATAAAAATTATGAGTTTATAATATTATTGATAATGTGTGGACAGATGGTCCCTACAACTTTAATAAAATTTTATTTTAATTTATGTAATTAAATCCACATTTTTAATCGCATTTTAATTAATGTGATATTTTCTTTATAAATGAAAAACTTTAATAGTAAAATTAAAAGGGCTAAAGTAAAATTTTAATTTTATTAATTTAAACCAACATTTTCAATTGAGTTTCAATCTAATCTCTAGTCAGTTATCGTTAATATTGTGAATAAAAAAACTACAAGTGCAAAACTAAAAAGACGAATGTAAAATTCAAAATGAAATTGAAGGACTATGATATAATTTATTTACTTTCTTTTTTTATAAGTAAATTGCTTAAAAGTGACCGTCTAAATAGGTAGGGAAATCTTTCAAACAATTTTTGTGGTATTTATTACACATTTTTACATTCAGATTTCGAGAGGTGATCTGAGAATCGAGATCTTCTTCTTCGATTTTGCATTCAGATCTCTGCTTCTGATTCTGTTGCTTTGTCTTCTTCGGAGATGGTTTGGCAGTTGCTCCGCTCCACCTTCACCGCCGTGGTCAAGTACCACTATTCCGGTGGAGTTCCGGGGACATTTCGCCATCCTTGAACCTCTCTCCTCTGGCGGCGAAATCACTTACATTGCACTCCGAAACTTCCCAAACAAACTTCCTAGAAAGAGAAAGTGGACAATAAATACAATTTTCTTCACTTTTTGATCTATTCTCAATCTATAAGTGTAGAGAGAGAGAGAGAGAGAGAGAGAGAGAGAACTCATTGGTGTTGGTAGGGGATTCGCAGATCAAAAGACTCTCTGCCCTCCAACTTGAAGTCATGAAACCACGAAGAACACCAGTTTCAATTCTTCCTAGAGTACGGAGTGCGAATATTACGTGCCTAGTGGGAATTGGGTTCACTGCTGTGCCAAAGTCACAACAGTGACTGTTGTGCTTCATTTTATGGTGCATTATGGATTTATTTTTATAATCTGAACCGTGCATATTGTAGGATTTGTTGAGTACGCCATGCCTACCAAAAATCATATTAATCGGATATCAATAACTATATGATTGATAACCAAAAAAATAAACAAGAAGTTTTTCTTTTGAAAAATAGTATAAAAATATGCTATTCGATCATATAGTTATTGATATCCGATTAATATGATTTTTGGTAGACATGAAGTACTCAACAAATCCTACAAAATGACGGTTCAGATCATAAAAATAAACCCATAATGCACCTCAAAATAAGCCCACAGCAGTGACCCGAATTCCATGCCTAGTGAGAGGTGAATAAGCTATCCAAGGTGGTGTTTGGTTTTCATTTTTGGCTAAATAATCACAAAAGGACAAAAAAAAGTCAAAAAATCACAAAAAAACAAAAATCACAAAAAGATAAAAAAAAAATTCACCATTCCAAAGCTAAAAAGCCAAAAAAGCCAATAAAAAATACCAAACGAACAAAAAGGTTCCAGGCTAAAAAAGTCAAAAAAGCCAACTAAAAAAGTCATTGCCAAACGAAGGCACTATTAACACAAGAACACAGGTTGTTACGTGGAAAATCCAAAAGGGTAAAAAAGTCAGAGTCCCAACACTCAGGGATAATTCTATTTCCACACACTACTTCTTCTCTTTCCACCCACTTATTGATTTTTTTTAATTACATTTTTGTCTTAAAATTAAATTACTAAAATATCCCTTTTCCAAAACCCTAACTCTAACTCTTTATATCAAAAACAGAGAACAAGATGGCTTAACTCTGAATCAATCCTTGACTCATCACCATCAGATCCAAAGCTAGCCCTAGAAGGTGACTGATCAGAACTCTGCATCTCACATACATTATCATAAAGCTGTTCAATTGAAGTGTCAACAACTCCATTGAAAGGGGTTTCTACAACAGCAGCATTCTGAGGACTCTGTGGACTCGGAGTACAATTAGGGGGTTTATTTTGAACTGAATTCTCTTTACATGGTGTGGAATTTCCATTTTCATTCACAAACCCATCTTCAAGAGTTTCCTCCACAACAACGCCAAGCATTTTACGAGACCCCAATTAACAAATAACTTAATAATTCAAATAATTTATCTGCAATAGATGTTCAATTTACAAAAATCAGACCTCCACTCTACATATAAGTCCTATCAGATGACAAAGAAAGAAATAACAACGGGAAGTGAAAGGGAGGGGAAGAGGTGCCACCGGCGGCGGCAACAGCAGTGGTGGCTTGTTAAGGTTAGAGTTTGGAGGATGAAGATGGTAAGGGTATTTTTGGTATGGTAGGATGTGTATTGAGTGAAAGTTGATAATTTAAATTTATTTAATGTGTATATTGAGAAAAGATGTGGAAAGAGAGGAAGTAGTGTGTGGAAATAGAATTTCCCAACACTCAGAGAAAATCCACTAAAATCAAATAATACAAACACAAAGCAGAGATGATTTACAACTGTTATCCAAGTTTACTTATTTTGTAGTAACTACTAGGAGCACAGCATGACCCGATCACCCTTCTTGATCTATAGTATTCCACGAAGCTTCAACTTCGATATCCATTCACAAATGGCTCCGATTATCCAACTGGTCAAGAGTGTAGAACGAATAATGTAAGAATCCAAAGTATTTTATGGGTTTTTGAAACTCAACTCTCTAGAGAGAATATTTCTATGAAAGCACAATAGTTGAGATACCTAAATTCAGGGTTTAGAAAGAGCTTTTTGTAGAAGAAAAAAGATTTCCAAAACAAATAGAATTATGTTTAGAAAAAGACAAAAGAGCTATCAATTTCACCTCAAGAGGGATCGATCGCCTATTGATCACAAACTATTGTTTTCAAGACATAGTAATTGATCACAAATTGATCGCCAATAACAATTGATCACTTTCCCAACGCAATTGATCGCTTCAATAAGGAAAACCGATTTTGCATACAATTTTCAAACAAGGTTTTGGAAAACAATTAAAAAAAAAATTTTGTATAAAACTTTTTTCAAAATAGTAAGAATGTATACGTAATTAATACCTTGATGGACAATGGACCAATTCTTCCTTACTGCGTAGGGTCGACTGAGCATGTGAATTGACAAAACAACCTTCACACCAAGAATGACAACGGGGCGGGATAGGGCCGGGGATCACACTCCTCGTCCCCGATGGTCGAATTTCCCCCGGCCCTGGCCCCGGCCCCGATCCCCGACGGGAAACCTATCACCGCTCCCGCCCTGGCCACCGCCCCCTACCCCTAACGGGAATTGGGTTTCCCTGACCTCGAACATTCCCGGCCAAAAAAAAAAAAAAAAAGCTTCAGAAAATACAACAATTCATCATCAACAACAACATCATCATCATCATCGACAACAACAGAGTATAATAATGAAAACATATTAAATTTGTGTATAATGAAACATATCTAAAATTGTTTGGGGTCTGTGTAATAATGAAAACAGATCTGAAATTTGTGTATAATGAGACAGATCTGAAACATATCTGAAATTTGTGAAATAGATCTGAGACAGATCTAAAAAAAAAAAAAAAAAAAAAAAAGATCTGATCTTGCAGCTAAGCAACTCCGGGAGTGGTGGTCGGCGATGTGTTCGGTAGGGCGGCTGTGCGTGTTCGAAGCAGAGAAGATGAGGTCATTTCGCAGAGGAGATTGCGGCTGCGAAGGTGGTAGTCATGGCAATTGGGCGACTACGGGAGTGGTGGTCGGCGACGTCGAGAAAAGAGGGAGTGGATGAGAGACGCGGTGGTGGTAGTGGTGGTAGTGGTGGTGCGAGCTGGACGGCGGTGGTGGTGGATCTGAGAGAGAGAGAGAAAGAGAGAGAAGTCAGTGAGTAAAGTAGAGAGAGATGAGAGACGCGACTGTGAGAGAGAGAGAAGTGAAAGTGAGACCCCTGGTTTGGTTTATATATATATGTATATAGTAATTTCACATCGGGGATAAACCGGGCCGGGGAATGGGGACGGGGCCGGGCCGAGTACGGGGCTGGGACACTTATCCCCGTCCCCGGCCCGAATTTGTTCAGGGATTGATTTTTGAATACCATCCCCGTCCTGTCGAGGGTATTTTCGGAAAAAATCCACTCAATTCGGGATCGGGTCCCCATCGGGTCGGGTTCAAATTGCCATCCCTACTTCACACAATTAAACTACCTATTAAACTCAATTTTAATCACCAAAAATAGCCAATACAAAATATCATATATCATTTCCCCACCACTTCTTCAAACCAAGCTCCTCCATAACTCTTTGCCCTCCAAAACCCAACTACAAATCATCATTTCATATACTTGTTCCCTACTTTCTCACTCTTGACTCAGCCCCAACACAAACCCCATCAAAACTGAGCGCCCAAAACTATGGATCAATGGTTATCTATCAATACCCACTTGTCCGATTCAACATTTTTTTGATCTATCAATAAACCTTTTTTTTTTTTTCCTTTTTGGGGAGGTAAGTCAATAAACCCTTCTTCAAACTCCCAAAAAACAACAATGACTTTGGCAATACACCCACATCAAAACCCACTTCAAATCTAATATTCTCTCTCCAAGTCACCATAACAATGAACCCAACAATTCCTACTTGCTTGGTGTATTTAAGAAATTGGATTCGGTGGAACCTGGTTGGTGGGTGCTCTTTCATAAAAACTTGATAGAGCCTGTTTCGGAATGAGTTTGGAACTTTTGAAAACTAATTGAGGAAAAAATTACTCGGCTTTTGCTCTGGTGTTGGGAGTGCTCTGCTCGTGCTCTGCTTCTCCATCTGGTTATTTATTATTTATTTATTTATTTATTATTATTATTATTATTTAGTGCACTACAAAAAGCACTACACGCCCAGTACAGGATCTGGACTCAAAGATTAGGCATGGAAATTATTTATCATCCAGTCTTCTTCATCTGTTACAATCATGCAACGGAATCATGTAAAGTAATTTAAGATATATACACATGTACGAAGCATAGGTGCGGTACAGATACTGGTACGGGTATTTTGATACAGCAAGCCCTAAAAAGAATAGAATAATAAATTTTTTATTTTTTATAATTTATAGTTTTAAATTCAATCTACAAATCAAAGTTCAATACCTAAATTAAAAGGAGAAATTACAAAACCAAAAGAGAAATCATAATTCAATATTAGGAATGGCAACGGGCCGGGGATTGCACTCCCCATCCGGCGGGAAACCCATCACCCCCCCGCCCCAACCCCCTAACGAGGATCTGATTTCTCCGACCCCGAAATATCCCTGACTTTTTTTTTATTATTATTTTAATTTTGTTCAACACAACACAAGAACAACAAAAAAAATTAATCTGTTTTCAGTATGTTTCATCATTATCATCATCAACAATCATCAACAACTTTAAAAAAAAAAAAAAAAAAAAAGATCTGAAATTGAAGAGGAGAGGGCTGAAACACAGAGGTGATGACAACGACGTTGAAGAGCAGAGGGCTAAAACGCAAATTTGAAATTGAAGAGCAGAGGGCTGAAAAACAGATTTGCAAGAAAAAAAGAAAAAAAAAAAGAAAAAAAAAAGGAGAAACAAAATCACTTCATCATATCTGTAATGTGTAAAAAAAATCCAAAACTCCAAATCCAAATTCATGAAAATGACAGCAAAAACACCATAGGGAAAAATTCATCATAAACTCTGATTGTATTTAATAATCCTTTAATCAGACATTTTCAAATTTTCGAGCAGTTTGAACATATAAAATAAAATCCAATAAAATATGTTTTTACATAATTTCAAACAAAAACAGAGGGAGTGAGAGAAAATAAGAGATTCAAACAAAAAATAGGGAGAGATTGAAACAAAATTGAGCTACCAGATAACGTAGAGATTGGAGGAAGGGCGTACGATTGGAGAGGCCTCTGCTACACTCCCGCTGCCGCTGATTTGACACCAGTTTCTACAGATCTGTAGATCGATCTAGATCTATGGCGAGAAAATCAACCGAAAAAGTGAGAGTACCGATCGGAAAAGAAGTCAAGGTCGGCTAATCGGATCAAAGATAGAGAGAGAGTTAGAAGGAAGAAAGATGGGAGCAAAGAGAGTAGTTGCGGCAGCAGAGGCGGCGAACGTATAAGAAATGAACCGCCGTGATTTTGATAGAGATAAAGAAATCTGAGTAGGTGAGAGGAAGAGAGAGATAAGAGACGGTTTGTGTCTGAGGCTGTGTTAGGGTTTGGGTTATAAACATAGGGGTATAATAATAATTTCAGTCCGGGAAAACAGGGATGGGTCGGGGCTGGGGCTGGGGCTGGGGCTGGGGAACGTATCACTGTCCCTGCCCCGAAACTCATCAGGGATTCATTTTCGAATACCATTCTAGCCCGTCGGGGGTATTTTTCGAAGAAAAACCGCTATAATAGGGTCAGGGGTCAGGTCTCCGTCGGGTCGAGTTCAAATTGTCATCCCTATTCAATATTACCAATACCAAAGCCAAGTCTATGAGCTATTTTAATGCCATTAAATAGAAGAAATTACAAAATAAAGTTTCATTTGAAAAACAAGTTAAGAAAAATTTGAAAACTTGAAGTTTCAATTTTCACTTCCATCAACTTCATTATTGAATAATAAATCTTCATCTCTGGCACATCAAGTAAAGGATTTGCAATTTCAAGTAAATAAAACCCTCTAATAAATTAAACTTATCTCCACTAATGTCCCATAGCTTAATGTACTCCCGATATACCCATAAAGTACTCATAGAGTACCCAACTACCAAAGAATGTATAAAAAGTACCTGGTACGTATTTCGAGTACCTGGTATGCATGCAACCCTATCAGTACAAGTACCAGTACCCGTATCCAGTAAGTACCTAGTACGAGTACAACAATATTTTCGGAGTGCCCATACTTTATAGATACATAGAATCTATGCACAAATTTATATTAGAAAAATAATTTGTAATTTGGATTTAACTTTTGTATAATAAGTTTGTATTTTGAATAAATCTAAATGAAAAATTATATACAAGTTTACTTTCTAGACCCAATAATGTGTAAGTGATATAATTGGTTGATGATTAGAGAAGATATGAGAGAGAGTATTGCCTTTAATATCCTAATTGATTGTCACATTATTGGGCACGAAAATTGGGTCTAATTTTTGGTCTTGAATATCCTAATTGATTGCCACATCACGAGACTTGAAAATAAGGTCTAACTTTTTATCTTTAATATCCTAATTGATTGCCACATCACTAATTGGGCCTAATTTTTGTGCTTGGAAATTAACATTAAATTTTTTGGGGTAGCATCCTTGTATTTTTACTATAATTTCACTTTGATCCCTTCACTTTTAATCGAAACAATCAACCTTTTACATTTTAAGTCAAGTTACAATGTCACTCTTTTGTTTATCTATGGTTAAGGAGATTACCATTACTGTCTAGGTAGATCTCGTTGTGAAAGACCTATCTTCTCTCCAGTTGGGAAAACCAATTAAAGAGTGTTGTTAGGCCTCTGTGGGTCCACCACGAAGCCCACATCGTTGATCTAAACCGTTCAATATGTAGAGCTCGTCGAGTACTTTATCCTTGGCAAAAAAAAAAAAAAAAAAATACCTTGATCAGATATCGATAACCATTTGATCAGATCACATTTGTGTCAATAATTTATTTTTACAATCATACTTACTGTTGAAAGAAATGTAATCTGATCAAGTGGTTATCGATATCCAACCAACATAAATTTTTGCAGGGAGGAAGCACTCAATAAGCCCTACATACTGAATGGTTCAGATTATCGATGCAAGATCCGTGGTGGGCCCACAAAGACCTAGTAGCAGTCTCCAATCCGATATGAACTGGAGAGACATATAGCTGATAGAACTTGTTATGTTCATTGATGGTAACATTTTTTTTTTGTCTCGTTAGTCTCACTTTCTCTTCACTTTTAATTTTCTTCAACCTCGTTAATAGTAGATGGACGAAAATGTGACACTACAACTTGACTTAAAGTGTAAAGTATTGGCTATCACAATTAAAGTGAAGGGACCAAAGTGAGATTACAGGGCTAGTAAGCATAATTAATCCAAGGGAGCTATTATCGTGTGAAAGGCTTGAAACGTGCATACCATATGCAAGTTAATTTTCAACCATTGGATTTGAATGAATTAATCTAAAGCCTTCAATATTTTATACACTTTATACCATTTACCAGCTAAATCGATTGAAACTTTCCCAGCCATTCTCCCTACTTAATCAGTCACGTTTCTTTCTCTCTCTCCCCCTCCATCATCTCTCTCTTCTCTGGTCATCTTCCACAAATGGAGATCGAAGTCATAGACTCTGCAAGGATCAATGAGGTATGGCTCTAAAACCCCCCAAAATTTTCCCCTTTGTTCCAAATCTATGGTTTCTCCCTCTCACTCTCTCTCTATCTGTGATTTCTCTATCTGTTCTCTTGCTCTTTATCATCTCTCACTCTTGTCTCTTGCTTTCGAAGGCTTCTTGAAGATCTCTGTCTTTTCCAGTAGATTATTTGTTCGAAAGAGTTCACATTGAAGAGGTATGGCTTGAAATCCCTAAAACCCTGTAAGAGGGGTAAACTTGAGCCCATTAAATTCATTGGGCCCAATCGAAGCCTAATTAGAAAGCCTAAAAGTTGGTGAGCTTGGAGAAATTATTGACAAATGGGCCAAGTGAATTCTATTGAACAGGCTGACAAGAAAGTCGACGAATTGGGCCGAGGAGGATATATTTGAAGCATACATCTCTAAAGAAAGCCCAATAAGCCCATTCAAGGAGGTCTAGATCATACAAGGTGTCCGAGGAGGTTAACTATTGCTTTCAGAAGAGATAAAACCCTCAGAGGAGATCCATTCTCCAAGGTATTTGCTTAGTCTTGAAAGGGTTTGGAACCACAAACCTAGAGACCTATTTGAGCTCGGACTCGACAGGGTTCGGATCCACGAACCTAGAGATCCGAAGTGCTTGGCTTCAAGTGGATTTGGATGCAATCTAGAAGTCACTCCATTAATGAGCCCTAGAACACTTGTGGGCTTAGAGCTTTCCAGGATCTACGCACCAGAACTGTGGGCGTAACGGAGTCCGAACAAAGGACCCGATCTCAAGGACGGTGAGTGGAGATAAATTCACTCTTCGATTAAACTAGCTTATACTTGGGTCAAGGTGGCACGATGTTGGAGGTCCTTAAGACTCGGCAATATTTGCAGCAGGGCGTTCTCTTGAACTACCCTTGACCCTTCTGCACCAGGGCATCCTTTGGGACTACCCCTGACCCCTTGGGATGATTGGGATCATTGGTTAGGTGTGACTGAGAAGAAGGGTTCACTGAGAGGTTGATCTCTTCTTCGGGGTTTTCCTCATCCTCGGAGAGGTCATCTCCTCAGACAAGGTAGTTATAGGGAATATTTCCCATGTGCCTTACACATGGGCTTTATCCTACATCATGAGGTGCCTATAAATAGCACCCGTCTATAGCTTTACAAGTGATGGATTTTGGTGAGATAATTCTTGGAGAAAACTAATTTCCCTTCTCTATTTTTACCTTGAGAGTGAAAGTGGGAGATCCATGTGAGAGCCTTGCCATTATTCTCTAACTACTTTTCCTTTTTCTTCACCAAATCTTTTATCTCCATCATTTCTTTGCTATTGTATTTCTAGTTGTGATCATTAAAAAATCTAAGCCTCTCATCATTTCTAGAGAATTCGAATTTTTCGACAACATTCTTGAACCCACTCATACAATCCCCATCCACTCTTTTATACTTCATTTTGTTTCCTCTTAATTAGTCATTTCTTTCATATATTTTGTCCTGTGTATTAGGTTCCTTTTGGTAAATTTGAATGTAGTATTTGATTTTTATTAGTATGAATTTCTGATTTTGGAGACCATTATATAAATTTCCTCTAAGTTGTTGTTTATGTGGTCTTTTCTTTTTTGTATTTTCTATGCACATACCTGCAAGCATTTTTATTTATTTATTTTGCTGTAAAAAGATTGCAAAATTCATTTGGGTCAAATTTTTTCACCTTAAAAAAACCATTAAACATATGGTTTAATGTTCTTGATTTCAAATGGGGTTTGAGATTTGAATTTTTCTTGATTTCAAATGACTTTTATTATAAATTAATGTTGCTCTTTGCGTTGCAATAACAGGTGAGTGGTGTGAGATAGGTTAGAAATAGAAGTATAGAAGTGCTTCAATAAATCAATACAAATGAATATATAGTACACCCAAATGAATGAAGAACAATGAATATAAAACAATATGGGAAAATATCTTATCAAATATCAGTTGAGATGTGGAACGAAATCCGTTATCCTTGAAAGTGATTTTGCCTCCACTCGATTGTTTCTTTGGTGCAAATAGACTCTTGGCAATCACCCTCCAAGATTCAACATCAAGACTGTTTGTGTGCACTCACAAGCAATCCTTCAAACTTGTAACAATGGATGCCCAATAATATAAAAGAAAAGAGAAACAACAAAAAAAAAAATTTCTATATGTATTCTGCAAATTTGACCCATAATGTATAGAAGGTAGAGAAAATTTAAAAAGGAATGTAAATATTTATTCCATAGAATATGAGGTCGGAGCCTATTAAGAAAGTAAAAAAAAGGTTTCCGAATTTGAAAGATTTTGAATTAAGAAATCCAAGATTTATTTTGATCATGTGATTAAAATCATAATTTTGGAAATAAAAACACATATACTTATGTTGCTCACACACAATTTGAAGCATTCTAACAATCCCCTAGATGATTCAAATTTTAAAACAGCAAAAAAAAGGAAGAGAAACAAAGAGACAGAGAGAAAATATATTTTTAGGCAAGGAGTTGGATACATAATGTCAATGTTTTGTGGACTTGAATCACCACTTAATGTTCTCAATTTGGAATTTACCGAAGTCAGGTGAAATGTGTTTGAACTTGTCAACTTTAATATAAATTCCTAAACTTGGACACATACCTCAACTCCAATCCATAAAAGTTTTTGTTTTAGCGCATTTTGGCTGTGCACTCCACCTGGATATTCATGAGTGCTCTAAAGAGTAAGCCATACTCTCATAGGAAGCGGTCCCACTTCTACACCCATATAGGTAGGGCTGAGCAAGGAATCCATAAATTCCATAATCTGATCCGGTAGGTTTGAATTGGTTTTTTGAATCCGTGGTTCGGTTCCAGATTGAAAAATTAAAAATCCGTAGTCTATGGATTGATTCTTGATTGGAACTGATCCGGACTGTATACAAATAGCCTATATTTATATTATACACCCTCTCGTATAGTATCTTCTCTTATTCCATATAAAACCTAAACTCAAACCTAAATCTGCATAGTATCTTCTTTTATTGCTTTTGTTTGTTGGTTTTTAGTTTTAATTTGTAATGGTTTAAATACTTATGGTGGAACCAGTTTTCTTATGGTTATTTAATTTCTAGAATAGTATGTCGCTATTGTAGAAAGACATGTTGCTATTGTGGAACTAATATGATGCTATATTTATGTTTTTATGAAATTAAAATGTTCTATATTTTTTTTTGTTATTTAATTATGTGAATTCGTGGTCCTAAACTGATCCAATCCATGTTTAAATGGATTGGTTTAGATTGGTTCCACAATTTAAACGGATTGGATTGGTTCAAATTTTTCAAGAACCATAGATAACGGATTGGTCCTGGTTTTACCCCAATCTAGACCAATTCAGACCATGTTCACCCTTACATATAGGTGAACTCATCAAGTGTGTACTATTGCACACCACCAATAATGGCTATGAGTTCATTAAGAGTTCATGACTCGCCCTTTTCCCTTATTTGATAGTAGCACCATCTACACCATAGGGAGGGACAACTAATGATAGTGCAAATAAAATATCTCCATGACTTGTTCTTACCCATCGAACCTACTTCATGGGATCTCCAATCACATAGGTTAGGTTGCCATTATGGGAGATTCACATGATTGGCTTCAGTCCTATCCCCCTCGATGTATCATGTACTAGCTTTCTATTTAGTCCTTTAGTCAAAGGATCAACTAAGTATTTTTTCTGACTTTACAAACTTCATGGTTATCACACCATTGCTCATAAGTTGTCTAACAATGTTGTGTCTCAATCTTATGTGTCGGCTCTATTCATTGGATATCTTCTTCTTTGCTCGTGCTATGGCTACTTGTGAATCACATGTTATCCCCACAGTGGATATGTGTATGTGTAAATAAATGTATAAATGAAATAAACAATAAAATAAAATAATTAATTCAGAAAATAATTATATAAATTAAATTCCGAATCAATTGCTTATAGAAATTATAAGTCGAGACTTGTGCTGGACACAATCTCCTTTAAGTAGATTTCGCCCTCATTTTGGTGCTTCAAGATTTACTGGCGTTTACTTCCCAGGATGCAACGACCAACACTTGATTTGCAGCACCAAAAAATGAAGTTTGGTGAACCAAAACTCTGTTGTGACTCTCTTTCTTTTTTTTCAAAAAATTAAATGCAGAACAGATGCAGAAACAGAGATGAACAGAAGAATAAGGACAAAATTTAGAGGGAAAAATTAGATGGAAAGAATTGCTGGAATGGCAGGCTATTTATAGGAAAATTGGTGGCTTTTCAGAACAGGTTTCAACATATAGAAACCTGTTCGGACAGATACGACAGGTACAAAACCTGTCTAGACAGAAATAGATTTGTTCGGTTTGAATTTGAATAGGTATGAACCTGTTTGGGATCTGTTTGGGTGAAGGAATAAAACTGGACCAATTTATTTTGAATTTTGAAACCAAAATTAAAAGTAAATAAATAAAATACAAATGTTTTTGGCCCAAAAAGATAAGTATTGGGCCGAATAAGCCCAACCTAACCTTGCACCATGCATCTGTGTCCAGCCTGCTCGCCTGACTGGACGGCGGCGTGCGCGTTTTTTGTTTTGAGTCCAATGGGTTTAGTCCACTTTACCTATAATCTCACCCTTCTACAAACTTGGGTACCCCTTGGGGCCCATCCCAAGTATCCCAAGCTAGAGTTTATATACCCATACAAATCCTTAAGCCTTTCCAATGTGGGACAAGCACATTTTACAAATGTGTAGGAAACCCATCTAAAGCCATTTCCACGAACCCAAAAATGCGCATTGAATTCTCGTTCATCTGAAAATGGTTTTGAACAACCAAATACATGATGTTATTCACTACGCAACATTAAACACGAACCTAATTAGAAACGTTAAAAATAACACTTGGGTCCCACCTTAATTAACGCTCAAAGTTAGTAAAAAATAAGGTTTTTCCAAAGCCATTTTCCAACATCACAATGTATAGAAATTGAAGCAATTGGTTTCCCCTAAAATAGAATGTCAAAAAAGAGATTTCTCATCCATTCTACCTTTGTACCTACCAATTCTAGAGCAATGAATTTAGATTCCATAGTTGATTTGGAAGTACAAGTTTGTTTACATGATTTCCAAGATACTGCTCCACCACCTAGGGTGAATACATACATACCCACTTGTAGAGTTGATCTAATCATTATCCATAATCCAATTTGCATCACAATACCCTTCTAAGGCCTTAGGATGCCCAGTATAATGTGTAGTCCCAAAAACTACCAATAGGTCCTAATAGTTTGACTTAATTCCCATCAAGTCCTTTTGAAAATAAGTCTTAATAAAATTGTCACTAAAAATAATTTTTTTGTGACAATTTTTTACATACGCCGCTAAAAATTGACAATTAGTGACTTTTTTTTATCATGATTTTTATAAATTGTCTCTAAAACTTACAATTAGTGACTTTTTTATGACAAATTTTTCTTATAGGACCTATTAGACAATAAGTCTACGTATTAGGACCTACACATAAGTACCCCAATTTATTATGCCTCTCAAGTATCTTAATAGTCTATTCAAGTCCATGGGCGACTCTACATGGACTCTAGGGTAGTCAGTTGAATACCTTGAATTTGCAATATAATTTACTATATATGTGATATTTGAAGAGGTTGCATTTGTTTTGAACACCCTTAACAATATCTTGAACACCCTCCATATGAAGTCCAATTTAGTGCTCTTTTATTATTAGGAACCTTGGTTGCTCGTTTATTGATGCATAATAAAGCTCTTCCAAATTGAAATACTCCTCACCTAAAGTTCTTCTTTACTTTGGTTGAATTACACAAATTAATTCCCTTAGAGGCTTTAGTTTTTTGTTTTGTTTTGTTTTGTTTTTTTTTTTTTTTTGTGTGTGTGTGTTTTTTTTTAAAGCTTCAAGATCTCCTTTAATAGTGTAATATTACATACTAAAAAAAAATAAAATTAAAAATTAAAAATTCTAAAAATGAAATGCATCATTAACTAAATTTATTCCAAGTGTGTTCCACACCATATCAAATTTAAATATACACTACACATTTCATTTTTAAGTTAAATAATTTTTTCATTGAGTATTACTAGAGACCCTGGAATATTATTCTTAAAAAGGGGTTGAGTAATTGATTGCTAAACAAATCAACAACTAGGGTGAAATAGAACACGTCACTATAAGTAAATTTGGGAGTCATGTTTTAGAGGTCTTAAGCATTTTCTTTTCCTACTTCCTTCCGTTGATTATAATTTCAGGGTGCTTCTAATCTTGCTACTATGTTGCCTTTTTGGCTCTTACTTCCATTTCATTACATTCTTTGAATTACACCTATTTTTTAGGATTTTGATTAAAAATTAGCACAATTTTATCCATATATATGCATTTAATTTTATTAAAAATCAATAAGTATTCATTGAATTTTAAAACTTATGACTTTTAATGACTACCCTAACACAAACTCCTAGAGTCCCTGTGATGCCCCAAATTTTGGAAACATCAAGGTAATATAATACGACAATACACCAGGGTTTAACTAGCAGCTTTATACAAGGAATTAAGCAAATTCAAGAGCTTTATTGAAATAAACTCAAGTTTAGGGATTTAAAGTTAATTACAAAAATTAGAGTCTCTACAGTCACCATTGGTCAAGGCAGTCCAATGTTCCCTTCCAAGGTTGTGTGTATCTACTCAACCTACTCACAGTGTAAGGAATATCTAGTCATGTACAATTCATTAGAAACATAACACTACTGATAACATTAGTATATTCAGATTGGGCTACACAAGGTCCTTTATTTTTCTTCAAGTGTAAGGTAGGGTCGTATGGTGTTCTTATAGGTTCTAAGTCATAATGATTAAACATTTTAAGCATTTGTTCAATGTAATGTGACTGTGATAGAATAATACCTTCTTTATCATGTCTCAATTTGAGTCCCAAAATGACATCAGCTCTCCCTAGATCTTTCATATCAAAGTTCGTGGACAAAAAGTTTTTGGTGTTCTTAACAACTTCTTCATCAGTACCCAAAATTAACATGTCATCAACATATAAGCAAATAATGACACCACAAACACCAAAAAAATTACTATAAACACATATGTCAGATTCATTTACTATAAATATATTAGAGATAAGTGTTTGGGCAAATTTTTCATGCCACTGTTTAGGTGTTTGCTTCAAACCATATAGTGATTTAACAAGTTTACAAACTTTATTTTCTTATCCAAGCACTATAGATCCATCGGGTTATTCCATGTAAATTTCTTCATCTAATTTTCCATTAAGGAAAGCAGTTTTAACATCCGTTTGATGTATTACAAGTTTGTGCATAGAAGCTATCGCAATCAAGACTCAATTAGTAGCTATATGTGTCACGGGGTGAATATGTGTCAAATCAATCTATTCCATCCTTTTGTGTATATCCTTTAGCTACTAATCTAGCTTTAAATTTATTTATAGACCCATCTGCTTTAAGCTTCTTTCTAAATACAAATTTACATCTTATAGGTTTACATCCACTAGGTAGATCCACTAGTTCCCAAGTGTGATTAGTCATGATTGATTCTAGTTCACTATTTATTGCATCTTTCCAGAAGTTAGCATCTATTGATTTCATAGCTCCCTGATATGTTTTAAGGTCTTCTTCAGTGATAAAAAGTAGTGATAAAATCTGGTCCAAAACTACACTCTATTCTAGGTCTTTTACTTCTTCTAAGATCTTGGATAGGTAAATCTCTAGGGTGGTGTTTGTTTTGAGAGATTGAGGGGTGGGATTGGACTATTAGTCTATCTGGACTAATAGTCTGTTGTTTGGTTCAAAATTGTAGCACCGGACTATTAGTTCCAAATCCATTGGACTATCGAGCCCCATGGGGAGGAAGGGGACACAAATGGAGGGATAAGAAGGGGATATGGGGATTAGGTGGTGAAATGACAATTTTGACCTTCTTACTATTTAATTATGCATTATATTCAGTAAAATTCAATAAAATTTAAATGTCTCAATTTAAAAATAAAATAATTTTATTTAATTTTTATTGATGTTTTATTTATTTAATTTTTTAAAATAATTTTTTATAGATATTTTATTTATCTTTTATTTTAAAATTTTATTTATATTTTGTTTAATTTCATTACTTAAATTGCAATAGATGTTTTATTTAATTTCATTGTTTAATTATTATTATTTTTAAAATAAATTTATTTAAAATTTTAATTAAAAAAATAACATATATTTTTATTGATATTTTATTTATTTTATTTATTCAATTTTAAAAAAATAAATTTATTTAATTGTGTAAAAAATAAAATAAAATAAAATAAATTTTTATTTAATCTAGTTAAAAATAATTAAAATATTAAAGATATGTTTAATATTGCTATTACTTAGTAAATAATTGAAAATGGTAAAATAATCATTTGAACATTTATCCTTCTCCATAATATCCCAAACAAACATAGGATTTATATCCTATCCAACCAAATAGCCCATGGATAATATATCCCAAGACTAACAGTCCAGTGAATTCCAATCCCCTTTTATCCAATCCGTCCAAACAAACACACCATAGTTGTTGGAGAAGTGGATTTGGAAGAGGTTGATGGTAACGAACTCTCATTTTTCATTGGGTAAATGTGCTTGAAAAATTCTGCCAATTTAGTTTCAAGAATGGAGTTTGTGTGAAGGTTCAAAAATCTATATGTTGCATTGTTTTGGGCATATCCAATGAGCACAATCAAAAGTTTTAGGTCGGATTTTATTCCTTTTAAAGTTTGGAATACCTACATTTGCTAAACACTCCCACACTTCGAAATAACTAAGGTTTGGGGCATAACCTTTCCTTAACTCGTATGGTGTTTTGTTCCACATGGTTCCATTATTTATTGACCACATGAACTCAACTTGAATAATTTATGAATTCACTACATTATTTATTACAATAATGCTAGGTATCATGAAAAACGTTTCATGAAAATAATCATGAAAGCTTTGTGACATTTGGATTACACTTGGAATAAAGCACCACACACTAATCAAGGTAATCAAGGATCATAAATTTTTCATGATCATTTTCATGACAAAATTTTCATGATCCCTAACTTTTCCCTATTTATTAACCACACTTGCTTTTAGCCTCAATGAATTTTAATTTTTTGGATATTCTATGGCTTCCTAGATATCCTATGGTTGAGTTGAGGAATTGGATTTGCATTGGTAGAGATATTGGATTTAGAATCTATAATTTCAATATTTAATTTTAATTGCATATTTAATTCCAATGTTAAGACTCATGCCAGTTATCATGGGTCACTTTTACCGCAATAGCCAAACCCAAATGATCTTCAACTCTTTGCTGGTGTGAGTCTCCCTTTGTTACCACTGTTTGTGGTGATGTTGCTTCTTGGTTACTTGATGTTGTTGTGCAGTGCAGTGGATTTAATGTGCTCCGTATTAATTGTAGCTGTTTCCAATGTCTCAAGAAATAAGAGTGGGCTCAGGGCTAGAAATAATTGTAAGGCAACATTAACCACACCTAGGAAGGAGCAAATGTTTTCTTAAATAATCTTGCAAGATCTGTTTTTCTCCAGCTCACAGCACATGCACACCACATTATTGAACAAAGGTTTGGATTATTATTATTATTGGATTTTGTTTTCCAGGTGTGATTGCTATTGTTTTGAATTCTTGAAGACCAGTAAAGCCTTGGTTGTTTAATTAGCGGTGATTCTCCCCCACTTTGTTCAATCTATTATTCTTATAGGTTTAATTTCATTATTGAAAAATATATATATATATATATGTGTGTGTGTGTGGAAGATTTAAACTGAAAGAAAAATGTGCATAATAAAAAACTTTTTGCAAAGTGTTGGAATCTCATATTGTCAAAACCAAAATTAATCTCAAATTGTCTTTTTATATTTACAAAAACTCTAAATTGCAGATTTAAAACAGGAGACCTGAACTATATGCATGGTGGCAAGTGCTGACACTTTGACTAATCAAGATACTGAATGTGATTTCAAAATACTAAACATTAATTTTTTTTTCTCTTTGAAGTAAGACTTTATTTTATTTTATTTTTTGTCTCGGGTGTCGATAGTGGCAACGGTTGATGACTAGTGGACGACTTTCAAATTCTTTTAATTTGGCTCCTTTTTAAGGAAACAGTTTTGATTCTAAAGTTGTTTGTAGTTTATGAAATTAATGACTTTCTCATTCATTTCACAAATCACCAGTGTCGTGAATGGTTTTTTGTATGGGAACAAAGTTTTGCCATTTAGGCAGTTTTACATGGGCATGCCTTTAGGCAATGGTGATTCACTAGCTTATGAATATTGACATCTTTTTATTTTTGTATTGTAATAACAACGTTTATAATTGGATGAAAATGAGTTTTTGACTAGTATTTTAATGATCACAAGCATTTTGGTAATCTTGTTTTTGTTAATGTATATCTTTTGTTATGCCCAGTGTCCTTACAAATCAAGTATGATATTGTGTTTTGATGTTGATTAATGCCTTTTCAAAACTGATTGAGATTGTATTCGGGTAAGGCAAGAATGTGAATATTACATACCATTTTTTAGCATTCTCTAATCAATTTAACAATCGATAAAGCATACAAGCTATAAGTCTTCATCCAATTAGCCTTTTGACCAATTGATTATGCAATCACTTCTACATGCACAAAACACGAAGTCTAAAATAGGAATTTTTACCAATCAAATGTGCTATTGATTCATTTAAATTCTTCAGGACAATTATGGACCAATTATGCTTACAACCAAAAAAATGCTAAATCCATTCATCATTCCTTACCAATTGAATGTACTGCAATTTATTTATTCTTAAAAAAAAAAAGGTCTAATCAATTGTTAAGTCAAATTTTCCCCAACTTTTCATATTAATATATGTTATGTGTTAGTGCTAATAGCCTGTTACATAATTAATTATGCTCAATTTATCATTCCAACCGACATTTGTCAATCAATTGTCAATGTTAAGACCAAATCTTTGTTGGATGGTAACACTTTTCACCTAAAATTAGAACATCATGGGCCACACATCACCACTAATTCTTGATTTCAATCATAAATCAGAACCCATAGGCCACACATTATCACATATTCACAAGTCAACCAATTGTCAAAATAGTGAGAATATCATCATATACATGGAATTATTAGAACCTAAATATCACCATATACACGGAATTATTAGAACCTAAATTGAGAAACAACAATTAACAAGTACAGGAGAAGTTAAAAAAAAAAAAGAAAAAAAAAGAAAAAAAAAAGAGAAGTTAGAATGGATGGTTGCAAAAAAAGCTCCTTTCTTCTACATTCAATGTCCTCAACAATGGCATTTTCTCTACACAATTGATGGCCTAGACTCATCATACTTTGCCTTAACAATCCACATCTTGGGCTGGAACACAGCCTTAGAGCAAATCCAACCTAGAAATAGTTGGGAAAGAAAAAAAAAAAAGAGCAAAAAGTCTTGTGAAACTTCATACATACATGAAAAAGAAAAAGAAAAAAAAGTAATTGCATGGCTAGGAGATCCAAATGCTAATTCATCATTTCAAAAACAAAAAGTACGGATGGAGAAACACATACATTGACATGCACAAAGCAAATTTAGTATCATGAGTAAATCAATGCAAGGAAAATTTTAAACATATAAAATGAATAAGATCTATCAATGAATCGAGGGAATATATTGACTAATTGAAGCATTTTCATCTTTCAAATTCATTTACTTTTATTAGCAAATTAAAAAATCAACACGTTTGCACTTCTATTTGCAGATTGAATCAGATCAATTTAATCAAAAAAATTATCAACACCACCTTACGTCCAAGCCAAAGAATGTCCAAGAAATTCTGAATCACATGAACACAAGAAAATGTAATATCTAAACAATTAGAGAATTTGAGCTAAATCTCATTCACAAAGTGAAATACCTGATACACATACATATACAAAGTAATTAATGCCTAATTGACCAAAAAAATATTGGGCATACAATGTTCTCTTGTCAATTATCCAACTGCCCACATATATAATAAATAATAAATAAATAAAATCTAGTGAGCAGGGGTATTCAGACTTGCAGCAACTATTAAGTTTGTGGAAAAAGATAGAAATTTCATAGAAGTCACACCTAGAAAAACAAAATCAAACCTTTGTTCAAAGGGAATGGGATTGCTATTTTTTTTAAAATGAGTTTGGTTCAAGAATTTTTTTTATACCAAATTCTACATGGAGGTAGCAGATTATTAAAGACCTCACAGTAACCGATTATAACACTGCAATGTATACAGATGATGAAACATAACAAATTATGAAAAGAAATTAACTATTTCCATCTACAATGCCACACCCAATAACAAAACCCATAATACACTACTATTCTATGAATCTGCTTGCTAACTAGTAGCTGCCATCTCTAATCTAAAAGTGATATAATAAAAGACAACCGGGGACTGACAGAAATTTCAACTTTGGTAACAAAAAGTATATATACACAGCTTTTATTAGGACCAAAAATGGGTCTGAAAAACTACGTGTAGACACCCCATTTTTGGCCGCCCTTAAGACTTGGGCGCTTGATTCAGAACACCCGATAATGAAAGTTACATTGTGCAATCTTTTGAATTCTCAGCGAAGAAATTTGGATTCAAGCTCTAATCCCAAATCTTGCACCCCATTTTGGCCAAACTATTTAGACCTTAAAACCCTTTTTTCAAAATATTTTTCCAAATGCTTCTACGATGTCCGAGCCTCACATTTCATTTAAAACATTGCACTTTTAGGTAAACCGAGTAAGGACATAGTGAAAATAATGAAAGAGAGGTGAACTTTTTAAAAAATATTTTAAAACATCTCATTTAGAGGTTTGGAGTTGAAGGAAATAGGAGGGGAGGGAAGAAACCTAGTTGGGGAAGAAGTTGGGTATCAAACCATTAAGGGAGAACTGAGAAACCTACACTAAATCAAGCCTATCCTTTTGTACACTTGGACTTTAGTTGTGAGGCCACCGCCGTTGGAAAGTGGACTTCCGGGGCTTCTTTTTAGACCCAAGAATCTCCTAAAGCCGAGTCCGGATGAGGGAGATATGGCTGTTTGAAGTTAGGCATTCATCCGATTAGGCCAAAACTGAGCAACCTTCACTAAAATAAGCATATCTCTTTGCACACTTAGAATTTAGAGATGAGGCTGTCACCATTGGAAAGTAGACTTCCGAGACTTCAATTTAGACTCAAGAATCACTTAAAACCGAGTCCGGATGAAGGAGATATGCCCATTTGAGATCGGGCCTGAAGTGCAGTCATTGAGACCCGATCGGGACTCAATGAAAACTTTTCCCGAGAACCTTTTTTGGCTCGGCCATGTTTTTTGAGGCCCGACCATGTGTTTGGAGGCCCGGCCGGGCCTTGATGGCGATAGATAGACAATTGGCGGGAATTTAACAATTATCTTTGTTTGAAGATATTTATGACCTTTTTGACTCAAATTTTATAAATAGAACATCTTCCTTTAGAATTCAAGGTTAGAAAAATTTCCAAAAGGCTTTGAGAGCTAAAACCATCTTCCTTCCATCTTTGATCTTCAAACCTTGTTTACCTATACATACACAATACACACACCATTAGAGATGGTTTTTGAAGCTTTTTGCTAGAATTTCAAACCATATTTCATAAACTTGAGAGTGTTTTGGAATCAAGTTTGTTTAATCAAAGCTCTCTCTCTCTCTCTCTTCAAGAGGTTCAAGAGGTATAAGCTTGTCACCTTTTGTTTAGCTTTTATTTCAATCTATCTCTATCTATTTCTTGTGTTCTTGTGCTATTTTGGGCTCATTTCAAGTGTTGAAACTTGGGTTTGAATAAGCTACCAAAGGTAGAGAGGGTGACACCCTTTCTTGCACCTTACTTCATAGCTCGTCC